>JAMKCH010027115.1:0-62212 GCA_023653785.1 Ophioderma brevispina
TACTGATGCTGCGATTCAGCCATTCCCTTGCTCTTGCTCCCCGGTTTGTATCAGACTTTACACTACAGCACAGACTCCCCACATACGAGTAAACAAAATACGGTTTGCTTATATTCATCTCTTACACCAGCTTCAATATGTACACTCATAATACGGATGGATAGTCCGTACGGCAGTCTCTATGCTGAGAAGAGGTGTCCCGGGCATAGTTCATGAATGAGATGCCCGCTCTCCCAGGGCATAGTTCATTTTTGGTTCAATTCTTGAAGCTAGTTGAATTCATGCCTCCACTTTTAACCAATCAGATGACAGGAATCTATATATGAGGTATATAAATGGTCTTATATATGTATATTTGATAAATGGTATGTATATTTGGTAAATGTTTAACTTAGTAAATCACTTGAGCATTATACCCAAACTGATAGTAATAACTCATAATTTAACACTTTTAAATACATCTTAAAAATACAATTATACAGTGGGAGGAGAAGGAGAAGGAAGAAACAGGAGGTAGAGGAGAAGGGTGGTTAAGTAGGGGTAGCCAAAGCTATTGTGGTTTATCATTGTCCAATTCCACAAACTTAGCTCTTGATTTGCCTACAGATCCATTTAGTATCAACAGATATAAAATGAATCCTCCAAAATAATTCCATTTTAAACAACACAATTTTTTCTGATGGACAGAAGAGAGCATTTTCGAAATATTTAAATGTTATTCAGGCGCGTAACCAGACCTGAGCCTCGGGGGGGGGGGGAGACTCAAGAAGTTTTCCAGATTGCTAGACCCATATTTTTCCAGTCGGTTTGAAACCAAGTTACAAAAAATGAAAATAAGATAAACACTAAAATGATCAAAATAATGAGTTTGTATTATTATTCATGACCATTCGTTAAAGGTTACACTTACAAGCAAACTAGGCAAATTTGCAAAACATATTTTGGCTAAATAGTTTCTTTTCTTTTCAAATCTCTATTATGTTTTGTACGCTGTGATTTTTATATATAACCCTGCATTTCATACAAATAAATGTTTAACATTAAAGAGACACTGGCACATTTGAAAAATAGTGCGCCCTCAAAATTTTTCAAAATCGATATTTTTGCATGGTTATAAAGCTTTTACATACATTAGCCCTCATCTGAAATGATTAAGACCAGATCAGCGTCCTTATGGGTAAAACAGAACGATTTTATAATTCAGCAGACGACGGAAATGGTGTTAAACACAAGAAAACGCACGCCCTATGTATGTTTCCCACGGCATGCTACGGCGGTCAGGTAAGTACGTATATATATCCTGTTTGTAAAATTGAAAAAAAAAGTTGGCGTAAATTGAAACCAGCGTTTGAAAATTCTCAAGACTGGAATAATACGGAAAGGCATTGTGGGAAAAAGGGATGCGGCCCGTAGCGATTGCGTGTTCACTTTTCCGTGTTTGCAAGCACCGAAGTACCCGACAAAAACGTTCAATGGGAATTAATTTGGCCATGAAGTCGAGGTTAGAACGAGTTTGGGGTTTATTCCATATTGAAATCACTGACCTCTACACATGGATAGCGGGCTGCCACACTGCAGTTGAATGGTCGCCGAGTGAAACAACAGGAAGTTGGTTTTTGACCTACAGGCGCGTAGCTACCATAGGGACAGAGTGGACAAAGTCCACGGGCCCCGAGAAGTTAGGGGCCCCGAGAAGTTAGGGGCCCCCAAGAGATTGGAGAAAAAAGAGAGAGGAGGGAGAAAGAGAGAAAAGGAAAGAGAAAAGATAGAGAAAAAGAAAGAGGGAGGGAGAGAGAGGAGGGAGAGAGAGAGAGAGGGGGATGGAGAACAGGGCCTAATGCTATCACGCTGTAACAGGGCCTAATGCTATCACGCTGTATTTATCAGGGGCCCCTTCTAGAATGTTTGATACCGGTAGGCGAGAGGCCCTATCTTAATGTCAATGTAGGCAAGTCTTCATTTACCAGGGCCCCTAGATATCAAATCATAATGGAATTGGATTCAGTGACCCTTGTTATGGGCCCCGCTGTAGTGGCTTTTGTTTTGGATTCTGTACTTAAATATTGGATCCCTTCTGGAAGTTCTGGGCCTATTTGACCCAAAGGCAAATTCTGACATGCATGCTACTAATTAATGTTTAGCACTAGTTTTTCTAGAATAATGTGGAATTGGGGGACCGAAAGTTCTAGAGAAAAACAAGAGTTTGGAGAAAAAGAAAGGCCCTAGAGGGCCATTGAAGACTAAAGCATACTTTCGTTTAGCGTGGATTCAGAGACACGTGTTATTTGCATTCAGATGTATTATTGAGTAACATTTTTCTTGAAATTACCCACGCTAAATTATGAGATCTGTTGGTTCAAGGTTCCGTTCAAACAGCCTTAATTTTGAATCTAAAATTTACTTAGGATTGATAATATACTTAATGTATTAAGGGCAAATATAGTATGAAGAAATCAAAATAGATTAGAAAAAGTAATTAAGATGTAGGCCTATGAGTCTTTCTTTTTTTAACAAGCTTTTGTTCTGGGCATAAACATATTATCAACAGTTTATTGTTAAATTACAGTTATTCAATTGTCTGAATTGTATCTTAAATAATATTGTTTTTGTTTCAGTCGCTTTCATCAGTGTTGGGTTGTATAGGTGGAGTGGTGCGATGCTGTATGTGCGACATATGACTGAGCCTGTTGAATTTTGATGCCACGTTTTGCGAGCATCCTGGAGGTAGCACGACCCGTGTGCATCTGGCCCTATACTTTTACCACTTTTGTGTCTTTTACATAGGCCGCTTGCATTAAAAGGCCAGGTGGCCTATGTTAAAAAATGAAAACGATAAAATCAGAGTGACAAATGACTGAAGGAACATTAACGCCACCACTGTGAAGATGCAAGATAAATCGTTCTAACCTAGGGGCCCCAGTCGTGTTTTTGTCCACGGGCCCCACACATGCTATCTACGCCACTGTTGACCGTATAGCAATATGGCGAAAACAATGCATAGCACCTTCTGAGTGCCCATATTCCCAAAGATTTTCTATTGCGTTTGACAAGGTGTATTCATTGTTTCCCGCCATGTTTGTATAGGTCAAAAAACCAACTTTTCCCTGATGTTTCAATCAATCGCTACGTCTGACCCCTATCCATTTTTGAGGTCAGAGTGATGAAATGTTTTCACACGATTTGGCACTCCCAGCAACTCTCATACACATTTTGTTGATTAAAGTTCTGGAAAACTTAAAAGTTAGCCTACAAATACCTGGATTGTCCCTTTTAAAACCTCTTATAACGTCCCTATCTGTTTTTTGAGTATGTTATTTTTATTGTGTAAATGTGTCTCTATCCTTCCAATGGCCAGACTATATCATTTGAGAGCAAATTGAAGAAATTTTCATATGTTGTGAAAATGGGCCAGTGCCGCTTTAAGCACTTTCTCACCCCCCCCCCCGTTTGTAAATCAAGAAATGCTGATCGCAAAATGTACTTTTAGCTTCAAAATGACCAAAACGGTTCATTCAGAATCTGTGAGCCAATTAATTTCCAGTATAATGTTTTACACAATATATATACCAAATTTAGAGCTTTGTCACTCTTGTAACAACCTGATTAAGAAACCTAATAAGTTTCTATTTGTTTACTGATGCTGCACTACACTAGAAAGGTCTAATCAGATGATTATGGTAGTCGAGTATAAATGAGAATTCAGTTCTCAAAGTTTGGAAAAGAAAAAAGTTTTTATAAATAGTTTTTGAAGTCTAAAACTGATTATTCAGCAAAACTAATCCCAAAAACGATCGGAAAATGCATGTGCCCGATAGTTTTCCAAGATGGCTGACATTTTATAAAGACACATACCGACATTTTTTTATAATATAGTTAGAGAAAGATGATTGTGGTGTCAAATTAAGGATATTCAAGGTCAAGAGTTCAATAAAAGCATTTCAACGTCAGATTTTCAGATGAATATAAAATTAATGGAAGTTTTCATACGGACACCCACTTTTCTAAGATAGTCGACATATAAAAGGCAAACATATACTTTTAGACTATTAAGCACCTGGATGACCGATTTTGGTACAAAGTGTATGGTTATAGGTCAAGTATTTCACCAGCCAATTATTTAAAACTGCCAGGGGGAATCATGGGGTCCATTTATTCAGGTATCACCAATGCGACACCCAAATGTGACACCGTTACACCTTGGACCACTCGTGTATTCATCCCCAAACCATATGTCGCTCCGCCCACATCACATACAGTCTTATCTGACATTTTTGACTTTTTTTTGAGATATTTTGCATGTACTTATAATGGTATGGCTCTAACATGGACAAAGTTACCATCGTGAAAGTGACCTAATTAGTGAGATATTAATTAAGAATTTTTGATAAATAAGCTCAAAACTGCCATACGCGATTTACAACTGTCGCGTATGTTTCATTTACCACGTAATTTCAATAGGTTGTATATACGATGTTCGTAAAAAAGCGTTTACGCTTTTCGCATAATGATTATGGCTCGATATCTGCCTCTGTGCGTGAACATGACGTGTTTCACATTAAGGGAGGGGTATGTATCCGAGAGGGATTTTATGAAGTTCATGTTAATTGTTGGCAAAACCACTTAAAAGTTATTCTACTGGGTATGACTATCAGAAAATCGATGTTGCAATTTTTTCCGTTGACCTTTAGTGACCATAACAGAGGGTCAAAGGTCAAAGCGAGCGGTCATTTACATCGTCAAAAGTATATTCGACTTGGTACCAAAATTGGCAAATTCATAAGGAATTTGTATATGTATTTATTTTGACTTGAGCTTTGTTTTTTGTTATATGCAAATAAGCTAATTAGGGACATGTATAATTTGCCGTTTTATTCAGACTCCAGTCCTGTCCCAAGCAAGATTCAGAGTTAGGCCTATGTTTTTGGCACCATGTATAGTGATCCCTACACAACCCCATTATAATGCCCATGGCTAAGTAAACTAAGTGTTATGAAAATGTGCAAGAGGCAAATGGTTTTGATGTAGTCTTATAATACCAAATCCATGGACGAATTGTTGTTATAACAGTCCAACAACCACGTTCGCACTACAGAGACCAAAGTTAGTATACTTTAGTATATTTTCAGTCTTCAGTCATAATGTGCATGGATGTTTTAAGATTCCTTCCATCCAGACGGGGTGGCATTGGTCATGATAAAGGGATATCTGCACGACCAAAGAAACACGTAAAAGGCGGTATTTTTTCAAGATTGTGCCCGATACATACGTAAAGTGAAAAGGGTAGCAAAAACCACTGACATCTGGAAAAAGGTGTACTTTTAACACTTGAACTTACATTAGGGTACGTTTGGAAATTTCGAGGTTGTATTGTATTCGGCTGATTCTGTGTAAATGAGCTATTCAGGATACAAAGAAACAAATTTATACTTGCTTAAGGGTCAAATATTGCAAATACTTATTAAAGGTAGGGTTTTACACTTATCATACTTGATTAGGGGTGTGTTTAGACCTATTCAAATTACTTGTTACTTGTTTACCGGTACTTTTGGACTATTTTGTTTAGGGGGCGCGGGACTTTGAAAATGTGGACTTTTGGTTAAAAAAGCAGACTAACCCCTAAAAATGGTCCTTTTGAGCATCTCATCACTAAAAGTGGACTTTCTTGTCCAACTTCTCTACACTTTGGACCATTTTAATGGACAAAATCAACACACGTCGACCTTTTGAACCTTATGTGGGATTGGTGTGCGTGGGTGTGTTTGTGCGGGGGTGTGACGGCGACGCATGATCTCAAGATAATCAGCCATTGCCCATAGTTAATGAAATAACCTCAAAAAGCTTAGTGTCCTCTATGATTTTGAATTAGGTAGATCATCACTTTTTGACTATTGCAGACTGACAGAGTTAAATTGGTTCCCCGTCTTGGTCTTTGGCATCAAAAAGACTTTCTGCTCTTTAAAATGACATCTTCCACCTAAAATGCAAACGTGCACAATTAAGACACCAAATATGAAAATTTCAGCAATATAGATGTGCTATATACTTTAGAGAGCCTAAGGAATACAACGTCATACATGTACGAATGGACCCACCAAATGCAGTTTTCTCGATCCAAGAGTCTGGGACAGGATTTTCCAGGATAATGTAATGATATTATGGGGTGATGAAACATTATCAACACATGATTATCGTGCGATGTTTGACCTCCAGTATGGCATGCCAAAGTGGTTATATTATCTTGGCTAGTTTATTGCATACACTCTCTACACTAAGACCCAAGGAAAATAATGAAAACAGGTTGGGGGGTTACGGGGACTTACTACAGACATCAATCTCATTTTTATATCAATGACCCCTTTTTCCATGACAATTTTAGTATGGCCATGGTTCGTTTTTCAAATTTTCTCAAATTTGTAGTTGGAAATTAGTCAAATTTTTCAATTAGAAGGCCAAATTTTTAAAAAATTTTAGGCAAAATGGAGTCAAATTTCTCAATCTGAAGTCAAAATTGTCCAAATATGCTTAAAATGTAAACATTTTTAGGAAAAAGGGAAAAATTTGGGTTAAAATTTGGGTAATATCTCGAGTCCGTTGTTGGCAACAAATGATATAGCATATGGGTCATACTTCCAGACTATCGGAGGCACGTCTCTACCTAACAAAACGTGGGCCCCCACCCCACGGGGGTATAGGGAGACTTATACTTGATCTTGCTTAGACCAAGAAGTTCCGGGTTTGGATGGAATAGATAACTCTAATAACTGTGACTGAGCTATGATAAATAGTATCCTAATTTGTCTCTGACGTGCAAATCGTGGTTTATTCACGGTAATAACGAGCGATTCTTCCATTTTTGGGTTTACTCTTTACTTACCCATGGATATTAATAGCAAGAAATTAATGGGGGATGTGTAGCGTATAGGGTTTATTCTACATTCACGAAGAGTGTTGATAGAGAATGTATTGTGCAAAAACTTAAGGCCTAACTGTTGCTCTGGACAGGACTGGGATCTACAGAAAGGCAATTTTATGCATATTCTTGTCTCTCATGAGGTTTTTGCCAAATAACAAGAAAACGAAAGGTCAAATAACAAATAAATATAATATACAAATGTTCCTTGTGAAATTTGCCACCATTTTGGTACCAGTTCGAATATACTTTGGACGATGTATGACCATTTTGACCTTTGACCTTGTGTCAGGTCACTAAAGGTCAACGGAAAAATGGAAACACGTTTTTCTGAATAGTCAGACCAAGGAGTATACGTTCATTGTGGTTGCCAACAATTAAATGCAACTTCACCAATTTTACCTAGGCCCTCCACTACATGTAGAGATCTGAATGCATTGAAATAAAGGTGAAATTAGCGCTATGTGAAAATACCCTGCTTGTGCGTTTCACATACAGACTTAGAACTTGGTCTTTATATCAGGAATACAATTGAACTTTCAGAACTCAGCAAGGTAATAAACTTATAAGTCAGAATGTTTTCTTCATAAAGCCCAAAATTAATAGTAAATTGTAATGTTGTAATGGCATAGTAACTTGTAATGTTGTAATGTGCATACGGGCAAAAACATGAAAGTCCACTAGAAATTGTCAATGGCGATTTTCTCGAAACGGCATTTCGTCAGATCAGACAGTATGTGATGTGGGCGAGATATATTGGAATTCCATGGGAATTTCGTTGCTTATTGCCGTACTCAGTGGCGGATTTAAGGGAATAGGGCCCTGTCATCGCTTAAGGTGGCCCCCTTTAGCGTAAAGCAACGCAATATCGCCCTTTAGGTGCAACTATAAAGGTGTGTCCGAGGGGACCTGAGAGCATATTTTAGGGGGGGGCCCTGATTGCAGTTGCTGACACTGATGACTCTTAAATCCGCACTGACACTACTTATAGAAACTATTATTTGTTTTCTTAAGATATGTCAAAAGTAAATGACGCGAAATGCAAACCCTTAATGACCATCGTCACGTGTCCGCATGTTGGTAGCAATGGTTTGGGTTTTACGTCATAGGGACACTAAAGGCAGTAAGAAGTCCAAAGGGAGGAGTACGATGATTTATTGCTTTAATTATCAAGCATCTGGGTTAATATATGTTTATCACTTGGCCACATTAAGCCTGACATACAGTAACTCTAACAATCTTGGGTACGTGCATTAAAAATATTGGGCTATCTATCTTGTAATCTTTAAATTAAGTAACTACTATTATTATGGGCGTCCTGCAATTTGAACGAGTTTTGCTCTTTAGCAGGCGTCCAACCATCTGAAATGATTTTTTTTTTCTCTGTGTAAATATGAATTTGATTGGTGAATAAATGAACTGAAAGGAACTGAAATAAAACGCACTTTTGTATTCTATCTTACATTTTTTAAGTAGTTTGATCGAACTCTTGACCCAGAAAACACTTATTTTGACATCAAAATCATCTTCATAGCTTATAATAAGAAACATGGGTTTTTCTTATATGACAAGTCGGCCATTGAAAACAATAGCTGGGTATATAAATTGAAAAATTTGAAATTTGAAAAATAGTGGCGCTCTCAGATTTGTTCACCTTAATATTTTTGCATGGTTGTTAAGCTTTTATATACATAGCCCCAACCTGAAAAATGATTAAGAACAAATCAGTGTCCTTATGGGTAAAAAGAACGATTTATGACTTAAGGTCGCGGCAACCTTATCAGCACGCGGAAATGATTTAACACAGAAAATAACGCACGCCGTCTGAATTGACCCGGCCCACTGCATGCACCCTGTTTGAAATGGTCGGTGCACCTTTGTGGTGTAATCCCAATGAGTACGAGTACTATGATATCATGTAATATAACCATTTGTGTATAAAGTAGGGGAATTAAAAAGTTAGCCTACAAATTACATGGAGGTCTTAACCCTTATTAAAGTCCATATCTGTTTTTGAGTAATGTTATTTATGGTTAAAATGTATCTATATAGATTCTTCCAATGGCCTAGAACTATCATTGAGAGCAAATAGAAGAAATATCATATGTGACAAAGTGCCAGTGTCGCTTAAATGTGGATGGTTCAGTGGATTATTCATGACATCTCTGTTTGTTCCTTTAACTTTACAATGAAATTTAGCATTTGTTAGTCCAGAAGAAAGTGTACTAGTACGTATACGTACAAGCTAGTATGTACATACGTCATAATTTCCCACAATTCAATGACAACTTTTTAAGAAATACATAGGTTTTCAACATTTCACCCCGGGACAGTTGATTTTTACAGTTATGAAGCTGCAATCTTCACCATATAGAATTTTAAGGCTTATCAACAAAATGTATGAGCGGATTTTTGTTATCTTTTTCCAAATAAAAAATATTAATTAAGAAAATAGATATGACGTCATCATTGACATTTTATCAATAATTAAATTTCGACACATGAAATCAAAATTTTGACACATAGAATTTGTTGATAATGTTGTTTGGCATTAGTTCTGAAATTTGTATCCCTTTCTCATCTCAAAACTGAGAATCCCGAGAGGATTTTGTAAAATTCTTTTGTATTTCTTTATAATTTGGTGACGTGTGCACGTACAAGTACGCTATCGTCTGCACTTCTTGCGTGGCATCTGAAAAAAACTGCCTAAAATGTTCTGAAGTGGACTCTTTATATTAAGAAAGTGATGGAATTTCATGATTGACATGGTAGACTTATATGTTTTCTCAATCTAAGTGGCATTTAGACAGTAAACTTGAGGCAATATACCCCGCGCTCAATTAGCATCGATTTGCCCAACTTCTACCCCAGCGACTAGAAAATCTTGTGCTGGGCGCCTCGGTCTGACATGCTACGAGTTTGGTGATTCGTAACTAGAAAACATTCTGGTCCCCATTTGTTCAAAATAATTTGTTATTTGGTATTTTAGCTTGTACTTTGGTGTGATATTGTTGTATTTCCTCGGTGAGAGTTTTAAATGTGAAAGAAACATGCTCAAAGTTGCCATTTTTTCCCATAGACTACTGTGTACAAGTGAGTTATGACATTTTGATTTATCCTTATTTAAAAACCTTCGGTATTTCATAAGAATCCGTTTCCGGTTGCACTGGAACAAGAGAAGTTAGGGAATCTACAAAATTTGTGCCACTCATACATTGAGTCATGTCATCCTTCAGTGTAAGCTTCAGTGGGTGGTTCGGCTTTTATTTTTTATGGGCGTAATGATGTAGCCGATACATTGCGTTGCTAGTGGAAGTTATATATTACGTTTGAATTTGTAGGAACGGTCTCCCATCTCTTCTGATGTTTTGATACGTGACTTCTCCCTTTATGTTTTCTATATGTTCTTGTTTGTAGGCTTGTCACTTTATTTTTACATGGTAACTTTCTTTCAAATGACTTGACTCACACATGTTTATATTTCAACTATCCTTTATGCATTCATCTTGATCATGGCGCTTTGAATTTCTATTGGTTATACACCTCTAACTCACTTATACACAGTAGTCTAGTGGAAAAAAATTGCAACTTTGAGCATGTTTCTTTCACATTTAAAACTCTCACAGGGAAATACTACAATACAGGGTGTCTCAAAAAAGGAAACCCTCAAAGCGCCCTCTATTTCACGAAGAGAAAAAAGTGAACCATACTCATTCTTACACATCTGAAAAGTGAATATCGTTGAGGTTTCCGACACCCGAAACATCTTTCCAATAGGATGCATATTGCCTGAGTTATGGTGATTGAAAATTTGTACCACTTTTCATTTTATCCACGGATTTGTTACTCTTTTTCATAGTCTTTTCGACAAACACTTCTCCAATTTCCGTTTCTTGTGTTTATGGTTTCTTTTGTTTTCCCGACAAATGTCAGTTCTAATATTGAAATGTTTAGTTTAAATGAGTAAAAAGTTCCAAGATCTAATATTGAAATGTTTAGTTTAAATTATTAGAAATTCCAAGATCTTGCCTCATTCTTCCTTACTTACTACTGCGCTGGCCCCCCCCCCCCCCCTCCCCACCCACACAGGGGAAGTTGGCTGCCTCTAATACGGTATGCAGGCTTGCGTTCTCTTTTCCATTTAACAATCCACTTCAATCAGTCTTGTTGATTGCCTTGTGCAAAAGGTGCGGTTATTCTGTTGCGAAGATCTCCAGATTTTACTCCGCTAGACTTCGCCTTAGGGGAAACATTAGAGAGTGAGGTGTAGTATGTACAAGAACCACCAGCAAAATTGCCAGAACTTCGCAATAGAATAACCATTGCCTTTGCAAGCATCCGTCAGACAGGATTGATGTAGAAAGTCGATTATTGAAATGGAAAAGAGAGCGCAAGCCTGCATCCGTCTTCTTGGTCTTACAGGCAGCCAAGTGGGAGAAGAATGAGGCAAGCAGTGCAGTAAAGAAGGAATGAGGCAAGCATCTTTGAATTTCTAATAATTGAAACTAACCTTTTCAATATCAGAACTGATCTTTGTCGCAAAACAAAATAAACCATAAACGAAAGAATGTGCTCGGAGAAGGTGTATTGTCTAAAGACAGCTCAGTCTGTAACGATCCGTGGATAAAATGAAAAAGTATGGTTCCCTTTTCTCTCCGTGAAAAAGAGGGCGCTTTGATGGTTTCCTTTTTGGATGACACCCGGTATCACTCCAAATAACCAAAATTTAGCCATGCAAGAAAGTAGCCCACTCAAGATTTTGGATCCTTACTGCAGCCATTTGTGGTGTATCACCTATTTTTGTTCTTAAACATATTTTGTGTTTGTGTACTACACCTTACTTGTCCTCAACGGGGTGGGTGGGGGGGGGAGTAGGCAAGTTACTTCATAGTAACTTTTTTGGAGGTGCTCCCCCTTACATTTTCTAATTTCTGATTAGGGAGTCCCCCCCATATTTTAGGTACAATTATTATTTCTAAATTATGATACCACAAAAATTGTTTTTCGTTGCAATTTTGTGGATCAAAGCACAACTTTCTTGTGCTAGTTTGAAATTTGTTAGTACACAATGTAACGAGAAGTAAACTGCAAAATAGCCTCTTTTGGCGCGCATTAAAATTAAGTTTCACCCCTAATGTTCCCGAACCCTCAATATTTTTCAATGTTCTTTCAGTACTATTAAATTCTATGATAGTTATTATGTGGTTCAAATTTTCATGAACAATCCCTATAGAAAAGTTGTTTTCAGAGGGCCCAGGACCCTTTATACATAACAGGTTACAAAAGACATATGCACAAGGTATCCTCTTCATCAGTACTAAAAAAGCATATGTTCATAAGCACAATATGCACATTACTTTTCTTTATTACTAACTGAAAAAGTGTGTTACCATCCTGACCAGTTATAAAATCAGGGGCTGACGGTTATTTTTTCGTACTACCAATTTAGCATCTTTGCTATGGTTAAATCACGCTTTAACCTATCTGCATGAATGCAGTTAGTATAAAGGTTCACTTTTGTGATATATCTACTATTATGTTTATACAAACACGTACGAAGTAGAACATTTTTAAATATCTTTTGAATGAACTACGAAGCGACCTATAGATATTTAGTATCGCCAATTGCCATGACAAGTCTTACCTGAATTCGCGACGTGTGTTTCATTTCTTGGTTTGATCAGAGTGGATGCCTGGATGCAGGCACACACTGCGTACAGTATAATGGTGTTCAATGACCCAAAGGCATATTCCTACCTTCTTTTTGTGCAACGATCATCATCCTAATTTGTGTATGCTTGTTATATATGCAAATGAGGTCTTGCCATTATTCCGTCAGGGCGCTACTGCACATCAGTGTATGCAGTGGCGTAAATTTCTTTTTGACTTTGAGGAATGGGGTTGAAGAAAATTTATTATGAAACGGGGTTTGCTGAACAGGGTCCATTACTAGCACATTGTGCACGAAGCGCGCAAAAATTTGCCATTTAGAAGCTAAAATCCTTAAATTAAATGTAATTGTAATTAGAACAAAATACCCTCGCGCGCGGAAATTTACCAATTTTAACTATATAAGGTAAATAAGGTTTATTTTGGTCAAAAACAATGAACAGGCATCAACATTGGGGGAATGATCCTATTACCATCCCCCCTCATCAAAATCTTTTGGGGATATACCCCCATCCCCCCCCCCCCGATTTACGCCTATGATGTGTTCATAACGGATCAATTGCAATACATGAAACGTTTACCTAAAATCCAAACGAAGGATTGTTGTAACAGCATTTACTAACATCTGCATGAGAATAATTTGGGTTAGCCACTGCAGTCAGCGTATCGTTCAGCACATAGCACAGAGACAGCTTTGTTTTTTTTTGGCTGCTTAATGTCAAGGACGATATAATGACATCGATTCCTCATAGACCAAGGGGTTTTCCTTGTTTTCTAGACTTAATCGCTGCATTTGATACGGTTAGCCATAGTATACCTGTTTAAACGAATGCAGCAATAACTTGTAATCACTTGACACAACCCTTAAATGGGTGAAATCATATTTGTAGTGACCGCACCACCAGTTTCTACATAAATGGTTGCCATTCAGCAAGAGTCCCCTAATTATGGACTACCTCAAGGTCAAATTGTTGTCCTATGTCTTAACTTTAATCCATTCGATTGGGAGAAAAAATCATACGTAGGCATCGCCCTCATACCATCTTTATGCTGATGAATCCAACGTACACCACTTCGACCCATCTTCGTGAAAATCTCAATGGACCAGGCACTCTCCATCCACACTTTCCTCATGTCTAAGTGAATTCATCCTGGATGACGTGCATATGTTACAACTTAATAAGAGAAAACTTAGTTTTTTGTTCTGCTTCAATCGCATAATTAGGCCAAGTAAAAAAATTTTCTCGTCCGGGTTTTTGAAAAAAGTAGAGGAGGGGCTTTTTATTTTTTATTTTCAAGATGGCCTCCATTCAAGATTTCGTCAACTCCAGGTGTTAACCTTATCACACGTGACTCAAACTAACAGATACATAAAGGTCACCAAGAAAAGAACTAACATATTTACAATGTTTTAATACTGTTAGCACCATGTTTTTAGCACTCTTAGTGTTTTTAGTTGTTAAATCCGCCGATATTTCAATCTGTTTTGATGCGAATTAGAAACGTGATTTTGTAAGCCATAGAGTACTGTGTAAATAATATTGGTCGACCAAAATGGGGCAATTTTCGCTGATAACTAACTTCCAAACCAAACATCTTTTGGCTCTAAGATTTCACAGGGCAAATAATAAATAATAATAGCTTTCTTCTGATATCAAAATGTTGACCACTTCCGGTAAAATCTGCGGCTTCTGGGGACGAGGCTATTATCGCTCGGGCCATGGTACTTTAAGAAGTCGGATGTCTTTTGTAAGGCTCCAAATGAATAAAATGAAACAATCGAACTATCAGACAAGTCCTTACCTTTGGCATTATCTTCGACACCAGAATGACTATGCGCAACCAGATTTCATCTCTCTCACGCAGTGTGTCTTTTCGACATCCGTAAAACATCTCCCGGATCAGACTAATTTCTGGACTTTGATTCTTGTAATAACATAATCCGCTCGCTAATCCTATCCAGGCTTGATTATGGCAACGTTCTTCTTATGGGTGCTAACTCTACCGACACCACACGCCTCCAAACACTTCAGGCACACCCATCGGGCAGCCAAACTCCATTTTCCGTGCTGCCCCCCCCCCTCGCCACAATAAAAAGATAATGCCTCTCCGCTAATACATCAGCTCCAGCTCATGGTTTGCCGATTAACAGGACAGAATCCTGTCAAAGGCTCATTGTCGTTTTATGCTTTAAATGCCTGATGGAATCGGACCAGCGTAATTATAATCTTGCCTGGAATTGTACAGTCCTCTTCGTGAGGGCCTTCGATCCGCCTTAGATAGCACGCGATTGAATGTGCCAATCATCCGAAGCTGGACATTAAAATCTGCTGCCGACAAGACATTTACATACAATGCGCCAAAAGTCTGGAACAATCTCCCATCTTATGTGCGTAGTGCTCAAACATTGTCTGTTTTCAAAAAGGGACTCAAATCTCATCTGTTTCCACAAATGTAATGCTTGCCTCTGTATTTTCTCACTGTTGGTCAATTAGTTCGGCCCGTTTATTATTTTCTTGCCGTTTCTTTTTTCTTTCGTTATTTCTTTCTTTCTTTCTTTCTTTCTTCTTCTTTATTTCTTTCTTTCTTTCTTTCTTTCTTCTTCCTTCTTTCTTTCTTCTTCTTTATTTCTTTCTTTCTTTCTCTCCTTCCTTTCTTTCATTAACCTCATTTTTTCTTAAATTTTTATATCATTATTTTATTTTGTTTATATTATTTTGGACGAAACACAACTTAACAAAATATGTATTATGTAATATAATGAAAATGTTTTGAACTAAATAGGAAACCTATATTATGATTATTATTGACAACGTCTCCGTAAAATTAATGAATGCGGTAAGATTATGGCCTTATGCGCATTTCATACATGCGTTGATAATAAGGCATAACAGAATCAATTATCTCTAAAGTATCATTTGGAAGATCCCGTCTTGATGGTTTAGGCTTTGGTGGAAGGAATTCCGTGCTCTTGATTGCCGTTGAATAATAACCGCATTCGTCATCAATTCCATAATAGAGCATTATTTTGGAAATATTCCATCGTTTAAGTAGTTCCACGCCACTCTCCCATTTCAGGTAGCTCTCCTGGAAAGGTATTTGAACTGCCTGGCAGTATTGACGTAAGATAGACTCTGGGTTTTTCTGTAGATCATCAGCATCTATGATCACGACATGCTGCTGCTTATCGAGAAGATGACAGATAAGATCATGAAGTTCGCCATATCCATATCGTGGAGCATAATACTTTGAAACGATTTCATTCATTGACAATGACTGATCTTCCAAGCCATTGTAATCCATCAATTCCTTTTTCACTGATGGGAGTGTCTTATGTGGATGTCGAATGATGAAAGTGTGGTTAAAATTCGGGGGTAAAAGATCGTACCGCTCGCATAGAGCATAAGCTTGATCTCTATAAATGACTGTTTGCCCGGGATACGATGCTTCTAGATGCTCCTTAGCCCACTGGTAGGTATATAAATCGTCGTCAAATGTGTTTGGAAAGCTTGAAGTCAACCTGGTGATATCTTCTTTGCGTGGCTTTCTCATAGGACGTTGTGCTTCTGGTCCAAGGTAGTAGGCTGCCGTAAAAAGTCCGTTGAAGATAACAACATCTTTTGTGGAACTCAAACACTTCAAGAGAACAGTGGCAAGGGATCTATCTGCAGACCACAGGTAGATTTTATGTGTACTTTCAGTATTCATGTCGTCGCAGTCTTCTTTTAATCTGAAACGAGGATGAAGAAAATTGGAAGGAGGTATTACAAGCATTCGATGTACTTAACGGTAAAATTCGGAAGCTTTCAAAAGTAATTACCTTAATAAATTAAGGTAATTAAAGCACTAAATTAATTAAACCAAGTTTCAGATAACGAATTGAGAAAACCGTATCAAAGCTGGAAATAAAATGTCAAAATATTTGCAAAAGCTACGATAATTCATGTGAAAAATAGCCTTGATCAAGGCTGTCTGCTAAGAACTGCAGATATTTATTTTTCACAATGTATTGTATTATTGACTTTTATTCTCAATTATTGTGAACATTGTGTTTGAAGGTTTGAAATCAGTGTTTTACCATTGGAGGGGCTACTCTGTCTAGAGAAAAATTAAACTAAATTGGTACACGGCCTGGTGGTCTGTTGTGCACACTGGATCCAAGAGCCTACTATTCAAGGTATAAATGACAAATACCTGTAGTGGTCGGGTTTGCAAGTGGTGTGTGGTACTCAGGGCGACAGTTCTTGATAAATGGCTTTGTTGGTTTTAATCTCCCTGTATAAAAAAACTCTTCAAATCTTTTAAAATGCGAGAAAATCCTGACAGATTGACAAGGCGCCTGCCTTATGATCTCGCTAGTGGAAAGCATGGAAAATGGGCCAGGAGAAATCGGTGATTCGGTGCTTGTCCTTGCTTGATTTCTGCCTAAAGATATTCGGTACATATTTGTATTCAACACGTTATAACAATGCATGAGTTGATAGATCGCCTTGAACAATTAAGGCTAGGTGAAAAATTAGAAATAATCATTACTTCATAGATATGCCTTGTTCTTAGGATCACCTCACCAATGTTTACCCGTACATGACTTTGTCAGTTATATCTCTATGTTGACCAGAGGGTGCGTGTGGTTCAGTATGTAGAGCAGTAGGACTCACGTTGCTGGGTTCGAGTTGTATATACCATTGGGCAAGGCAATTTAAATACCTCGTTTGCCTCCCCCCCCCCAAGTCTACAACCTATAAGCTGGTTAATTTCCAACTGTACATCAATAGGCTTTAGACCCGGTTTTGAATTAATATTAGAGAAGGTAGAGGTGTCGGGAAAATATCGTGAAAGAAAGTTAAAAAGTAATAAGAAAATGTAAAGCGCAATGATAATTGTACTAAGCACTGTGTTTTTTGGTGTATAGGCCGGAGCCCAGAAGGTTATTCACACGAAAGCGCCATACCTGCTGACAACATGGCCTGAAAGGGTGTTCCACCCACAGCGTAAAATGCATTGTTGCCAACTCTGGGCCGTGGCTTTACCGAGATTCAAGATGGCGTCCCAAAGGAACCCCATTATAGCCATAATATGGAATCTCAACTACACAGTAAATTATTTATGTGAAGAAATATCTCACTGGATCCCATAATTCAAATCAAGTTTCAAAATGGCTGTCCAAAACAATAATTTAGAAAAAATCCAGATCTTATCTTAGGTTTGAAAATTATATACCAATATATAGGTATATGGTATTAGAACACCAATTCATCCTTTTCAACTGCTTTGACGAGTTATTCAATGGCAGCCAAAAATGTAAAATCTTCAAAACAACACCATATACACATTTTAGATTATAGCCACAAATCAAAATTAATGTTTCCAATGAATGATTCGAAATGTACGTTTAATACCAACTCACACAGACATCCTGATTTTTTGGAAATAAACGCATGCTTGGACTCTAGTTTTTGCCAAAAGTGAAAAAAAAACTTTTATGCCATTGGCTTTTCATATTTGACGTTTGTTTAGAAGTCAGGATTTTCTGTGATCAGTTGGTTATGCTCAAAGGTACATTGCAATGTGACAATTTATTTGATTGCGGCTGTTTCTAAATTTGTACCATGCATTTTGAAAGAGGTTCAATTTTTGGTTTCCATATTTTGTATATGTCGAGTTTTCCGACGCCGTGTGGCCGAGTTTTGGACGGTATGTGGCGAGTTTTCCGTAGTGCCCGCGTTTTGGACGGTATGTGGCGAGTTTTGGACGGTATGTGGCCGAGTTTATCCGGTATGGCCGAGTTTTTACTGTATGTGGCCGGCTTTTTCCGGTATGGGTGGGTCCGATTTTGGACTGTATGTTGCCGAGTTTTCCGGTATGTGGTCCGAGGTTTAGACGGATATGGCCCGCGTTTTGGACGGTATGTGGCCGATGGTTGTGTTCTTTAGAGCTTGTTATCCACTTGAATTATTTGTCATTATTGAGATGTTATGATCTAATATGTTTATTTTTTTTAATATGAGTATAGACAATAAATCAACTTTGTAATCAACTTAAGATGGGAGCTACACAGATTTAATCTCGCACACATACCGGAAAACTCGGCCACATACCGTCCCACTACTCGGGGCACACGCCTGCGTCGACACTCGACCACATACAAAACTCGACACACGCGTCGCAAAACCTAACAAAAGAGCGTCGCAAGACTCGATACCGGCGTCGCAAAACTCGACCACATACAAAACTCGACAACGGGGTCGCAAATCTCGACATCGGCGTCGCAACTCGCCACATGACAAACCGTCGTCATCTTATGACTGCCTGTGGCTTTCCATACCTCAACAACATTCACCCGTCTGTCCCCCATTCTTCTACAGCCCCACATAGACACCATCCATAACGGGCTGGGGATTCCACTGGGAAGGCTGGCGACTGGCAGTGTCTTGTGACTCCAGCCATTGTAAAGCAGCACATCAACCTTCTGGAGTCTTACCAGGTTACGGCTCCAGCCAAACTGTTGTTACGGCTTCTGCCCCTTATAGCCAGCATCACGCGTCTCCCCAACCCCCTACGTTACGAGATACATACGCTTTAACTTTTCACCAAGTTCAGCCTCAAGTAGACTAGGATGTCGAATGGGGATAAGCCGTCTCTCCACAAAAAAGATCCACCACACCCTCAGATGGTTAAAACAGCCTCACAACATTCACCCTGCGCTGGCCCGCGTCCCCCCCTCCCAGACCCGCCAAACGGGCTTGGGATCCCACTGGGAAGGCTAGTATTGCATGGCAGTGTCTTGCGAAGCACACCTCAACCTGCTGCGCTGTGGGTGGTCCGCCTGGCATTACGGCGCGGCGCCTACTTCCCAAGGTCCAGAGTCAAACGCTCACCTATGCTGCAACAACCCCACTATGGCAAGGCCACAGCAAGTCATAAATGCGATTTGTTGCGACGCCGTATCGAGTTTTGCGACCACCCCGTTTGTCGAGTTTTGTATGTGGTCGAGTTTTTGCGACGCCCTGTATCGAGTTTTTTGTATGGTGGTCGAGTTTTGCGACGCCGTGTGCCGAGTTTTGGACGGTATGTGGCCGAGTTTTCCGGTATGTGGCCGATTTTGGACGGTATGTGGCGGAGCTTTTCCGGTGATGTGGCCGAGTTTTGGACGGATGTGGCCGAGTTTTTCCGGTATGTGGCCGAGTTTTGGTAGGTATGTGCCGATTTCCGGATGTGTGGTCGAGTTTTGAACGGTATGTGGCCGAGTTTTGGACGGTTGTGGCTCGATTTTTGGGTTTTTTTAGAGCTGTTTTTACCACATTGAATTATTTGTCCATTATTGAGGATGTTGAAGGATCGAATATGTGATTTTTTTTTTTTAATATGATTATAGACAATTAACTCAACCTTTGTATAAAACTTAAGATGGGGGCTACACAGATTTATCTCGCAAGGTACCAATATTAATATAATTTCTGTCTGAAATCAGTCCATACTTTTATGAGAAAACCGTGTGGAAGGATATTTGGTGGTTTTTCTCAGTCATAAGTGTTGTGCCCCTTGACCTTAACTGGCAATTTATCCATTATTTAAAGAAATGCTTCTGGAACGCAAATGGTAAATTCTCTCCCGACATATTGGTATGTTTTTTATATTCTCTTTCAATGGCCCAATGTGTTATTACATTCTACTTGAAAGACTGCTGGTCTTACACATTCATTAGAAGGTTCGGAATCAGGCCTTGTATTAATTTGGGGGTCTAATTTTTGTACCCACTTAGGTAGGGGGGGGGCTACTTTTTGTTAGGCGCTGTAAATGGGGGGTGAGATTTTTTTCATGATCCCGACTCACACTCTTTCCAAACCCCTACAAAGTCAACCTCAAATCGAGTATGGTCTACTGTTAAAACCCTAGACTTCGAGTGTTTTCTTACAGTATGACAAAAATATTTTCATTATCACTATTTTCAGTGAAAAAAAAAAAACAAAAAAAAAAAAAAAAAAAAAAAAAAAAAAAAAAAATAGAACACATTTTAATTTTCTAAAAAATACATTAACATATTCCATTTTCCGTTAAAGTTTTTGAGCACGGGCATTCAAACAGTGCCCTCGCTATATGTTTGTGCCTTTATATATGGGCCTCCATTTTGACATGTTTTAGAAACAAACATCTAAAGTTTGAAAAAAAGTTGAACCAATTGGCTGGTCACCTTTGAAGTCAATGGCGTAGGTGGTGCATAGCGTGCGCTAGCCCGGATTACCTAAGAGGGCTGCCAAAAACGACAGGGTTAACAAGTTACAAAAAGGAAAGATAAAGAAATGAAGGGAAAAAGGAGCGCGAAAGAGGAGAGGTGAAAAATGGAAAGAGAGGGAGAGGGAGGGCCCTTCTTCCCCCCTCCCCCTTGCCCCCACACTTTTTTACTATTGCTCGGTTGACCGGTCCAGAAGATCAAGAGATTAAGAAAACATATGTAGTGGTGCGGGAGGAATCAGGGGGAGGTGTTAGGGATGAGGATTTTTCTTCTTACTTCACTTAAATCTACCCTGAATAGTATGTCTTCGTTCGGGGGGTGAAGGAAAATTAAAGTTTCTACCAGTTGAGGCCCTATTTCATAAAGTCATGTACTTACCCTCGTCTTCGCTAAGGGGGGGGGGGTGGTTACCACCCCCCTAATGGATTTTTTCCGGTAGCCCCAAAACAAAACGCACGTAAAGACGACATAGGCACCTTGGTAATTTCAATTACATCCCTTTAGCGTCATTTTGGTCAAAAAAATTTGGATGGGGGGTACCCCTAACACCCCTAATGGGTAGGGTAGCCGTCAAGTCCGGAGGTAGGTGGGTTTTCTTGTCACCTGCGGAACTTTTTAGTCGCCATTTTGACAATATACTTCATGTTAATGGTGTTGAAACTTGCAGGGCATGTGTAAATCATTATTTCCCTTCTTTATAAGCAAAAAACCGGTTACATTCGATATTTGGAACTTTTTAGCGAAAAAAATCTCATTTTCCCAATGTTGGCCTATCTTTCGCTGAAAATCCGTATTTTTAGGTCCGCTATGCGTAAAAACTCATTGTGACTTCATACATATGCCGATTTTCATGATTTTTGGTATCAATGATCAGCACGCTACCCTATACCATAGTACCAACCAATCATACTTTGGGCTTCCCACTTCCAAGTTCATTAGGGGTGGTAACCCCCTCCCCCCCTTGAAGACGTTTCATACAAAAATACTTACATGCTATTCACCATTTTAACGTCGTACTAATCTTATCATCAGAAAATCTTTTTCTTGGATTTTTTATATAAGGTTGAAGGAGTAAACCAAAAATGAAAAGAGGTACGAAAATATTCTCAATGAAAGGAATAGAATAACTATAAGAGATGCCTTAAAGGCTGGTTTTCAAAAATCCAATTGTCTAACCGACATGTTACTCCTTTTGGCTTATGCATGATACCTTGTCATCATCCATTAGATTTACCATTTTGAGGTTGAATACTAATATGTGGGCCAAGAATAATTATTATCTATTTTTTATTCATAGTAAAGTTATTACTGTCAAAGTTCTGATTGTTTGCTTTTGTAAGAAAACATAGAAATAAAGAAAATAGAGTTTTTTTTTTCTCGAAGACCTTACATCATAACTTTATTTTAAAAAATGCATAATGTCATTACGTAATGGGGGATGCATAACTGTAGAAAATAACTATTCTATTTCATATTCAAAAATCAATCAACAGTAAGATCATCAACATATAATAATGACAAATAATTCATGTGGAGACACCAAAACTTCAAAACCGGCCACACCCGTCCAAAACTCGGCCACATACCGTTCAAAACTCGGCCACATACTGGAAAACTCGGCCACATAACCGTCCAAAACTCGGCACACGGCGTCGCAAAACTCGACCAGATACCAAACTCGACACACGTCGTCGCAAAACTCGACATACGGAGTCGCAAAACTCGACCACAAAACTCGATACCCGGCGTCTCCAAAACTCGACCACAAACAAACCTCGACACACGGGGTCGCAAACTCGACATACGGCGTCGTAAAACTCGACATACGGCTTCGCAAAACTCGACATACGGGGTCGCAAAACTCGATATACGGCTTCGCAAAACTCGACATACGGGGTCGCAAAACCCGACATACGGCGTCGCAAAACTCGCATTTATGACTGCTTGTGGCTTGCCATACCTCACAACATTCACACCGGGCGGTCCTGCTTCACGCCCACCATAGACACGTGCCAAGACGGGCTGGGCCCGCCCACTGGGAATGCGTGGCGATTGGCAGTGTTTTGGACTCCAGCCATTGCTAAGCAGCACATCAACCTTCTGGGAGCTGTGGGCGTTCCCCTGGTATACGTGGCCTACTTCCCAAGGTCAAGGACCATACAACCACCCTACGCTGCAACAACCTCACGGAGTTCTATATAAACCAGCAGGTTACCGTTCCCGAAACTCATTCGTAAATCTACGTGCATACTAATGTCATGCCTGAGTGGACCAATTTGTCTCAAATGGACCAATTTGTAATTCTGGTATTCAATTCTTTTGTAGGACATTAGCGCATGATTAGTATTGCAAGTAGGGTTACGCACGATTTTGGGGAACGGGCCCCTGGGAGGTACCCGCGCCTGATTCTTGTCACCAGAACTCAAGCTGATATGGGTCCAGCAACACTGATTCAGCTCGATGTAGTCCATTCCCCGGGGAGCAGGCCAACATGTCAAGCTGTACATCTGTCGAAAGGGGAACAAACATCTATGCCCCGACCAAGGTCAGGGGCTTGTTGGTGGAATGGCACTTTCTCACTCAAGCATTGTGCAAGCTTGGTCTTCAACAGACTCAGTGTCCGTTAATCAACTTTTTTGCTCGGCTGGGACAACCAGCCCCCGACATACTGTTCCTGGGTAGCGGGCAGAACGGCGTTTGCCATGGGCAGCAAATTACGATCATCTGGGGTCAGGATCTCGTCATATGCGTTCCCCCGATAGCAATGATACCCAGGGTGCTGGGAAGCGCCCAGATCCAGCGGGTTCAACATGCTTTAATAGCTCACACTGTCCCAGACAAATGTGTTTCCCGAAATTACTTCCTCGCACGGTGGCGGAACGTTTTACCTCGCGACAAGGATAAGACCTCTTGATGAACCCGTACAAGACTCAAGTTCCTGTAGCTACAATTCAGAACCTCACCTGACTGCATGGTTCAGTCAGATCCTAACTGCTGCCAGGCCTTCTGAAGAGTATGCTGCCCTGGCAGGAATGGCAATGCATCCTTCAATGAGAAAGCTTACAATGTCCGCTCAGGAAGTCCACGCATGCTGGCAGACAACAAAGGTCAACCTTTTGGGAAACTAGCAGAGTTCCTCACATGGGGTTTCCAGCAACTAGGGCTATCGCACGCTCCCATGAGAGCCTGCCGTACTGCCGCCGCTTCTTTTCATCATTGCTTGTCTAATTCACCTGTCCTGAATGACCTTGAAGGAGTGTCTTTCACGAGTGTCCTCCCCGGAAGTCACTGGTCCTAGATGGGACTTGACAGGGCCCTGCACCTCATAATTGAGCCCCGTCAAACCCTGGCTAAGCTAACATGGAAGACCCTACCAGGAAATTGCGTTCCTAAAGCATGAACTATTCTATTAGAGTATTTTTCCAAGATCATTGGCCGCCATTTTGAAAAAGTGCCTTCTATCATTGAAAACTGTGACTGAGAATTTGACATGAAGCGAAAACAACTCCTTATGAGTTGTTTGAATCATCAACATCTTATTTTCTGAAGCACTTTCGACTTACACTTTATTCTTTATAGGATTTTAATCATTTTGACCGCCATTGAAAAAACGCCCTATATTTATGAAAACCATCATTGATAGTTTGGGTATTAGTTGAAACAACTGAAAATGAGGTTAATCAATAAGGTCCACATTGAAACCAGACTATAATCAATTTTTGAACCCTTCATACACTACTACTTCATTTTGTATCGCCCTTTTTACCGATTTTGGCTGCCAATTTGAAAAGCGCCCTCAATCGATGAAAATCGTCAATGAGAAAACCACAGTTGAACTCACTCCTTATGGGGTTCAATACAAGTCCCCTATAAAGATCAAGACTTGGCACAACTTCTGAATTAGTTGACGTGTTGCCCCCTGACTAATTATCTGTTTCGGCAGCCCCTTTGAAATAGACAGTATGTAAAGTGACCATAAATTGATTTATTGGGTCGAGTAACAAATTACTGATAAATTGACTATTAATCAAACTATGGTTCACTGTGGACGCATCTTGGGTCTCGTTAGCCCAGCGCAGACCAGGTGTCCACATTATACCGTGTCCGTGTGACTGGTGTCCTACCACCCATCTGCTATTGTGTTCTCCATTGAGCTCTCTGTGCATACTTTATTTCGGCACTGTAACCGAATGGCCTCGTCTACAAGGTCACGGGTTTATTCCTTACACTGTTGCTATGGTGTCTAGGACAACTCTCTCCAGTGGGGGACACTCAAGTTTCTTTTACAACCGCCAGCATTAGCTTTATGGTGTGGGTTGAACACCCTTTCAGCTCATGCTGTCAGCATTTCGGCGCTTTTCGTATGGGTGCCGGTATGAATAATAATAGTCGGCAGGTCATACCACAACCGGGCCCATAGACGACAAGGAAAAAGCGCGAAACTAATTATGTTTACTTCCATTGTTTAACAAAATTGAGTAAACGATTATAATCACGTGTTTTTATATCGAAACAAAGCAACCAAATTCATCATTATCAACATCGTGACTTAAAGGCAAGCCTTTCCTTGTACAAGTTCTCGCCTTCAGTTTCTTCTCCTAGTGAATTTTCATTTTCGAATATTCTCCATTGCCTACCTTTCTGTGTGTTCACTGCCACGAGTCTAATACACTCCTCAGGTCGTTATTTATCTTACCACAACGAAAAGATCAAGGTTGGCATGAGAAGATAATGGAAATTCATTGCAGATATAAATGTAAATGATAGTCAGCAAATTCAGAATAGAACCGCTATTTCGCTCCTCCATTTTGGAACTAAAGCGGAGGCTTGGCGGCTGGCGTAACTGTACTCGCATAATCTCGCTTCTAGTCAAATCCGAAGGGGTGGACAACGGCGCTCGCATTTCCTAGCAGCCACCCAAACCTCGCTTTCATTCAAATTGTGACCCTCGCGAATAGCGTTAGTTTAATCAGATCATAGAGTTAGAGAGAAGGAGAAAGCCATCCATTTGACCCTCCATAGTCGCCGCGCTCGTAAAACAAATCGTAACACGTCCAATACCAACACGAGATCAATATTATGCTAATGCATGTGCATCAACATTGCATGCATCGATGTACATAGTTCAAATAGCGACACATATTGTAAGAATTGTGCGCTTTTCTTTATAAAGATGAAACTTGGCATAAATTAAATACTGATTATTTTAAGATATGGAACCACTTCACCGGTATTATCTTCAAGGTCTAATAAGGTCATTTGGGGGTCATCTGAGGTCATTTACCTTTCTGCTGATAAATACATCATTTTTATGCATTTTAATACCCTGAGTTGAATATTGTT
The DNA here is from genome assembly GCA_023653785.1 of Ophioderma brevispina. NCBI lineage: Eukaryota > Metazoa > Echinodermata > Ophiuroidea > Amphilepidida > Ophiodermatidae > Ophioderma > Ophioderma brevispina. The sequence continues at coordinate 26,157 of JAMKCH010027115.1, forward strand.
TATATATTAATACATGACAAATTATATTTAAGTACAAAAAAAGAACTAAAAAACTCACTGTTACAAAAAAATCCCATTTCCCATTTAGTGGGCCTATAATATATCATGTGACATTTACGTTAACAGTGTGTATAACTGTGGTTTTTTCCTTGATTCGACAAACATTACTGAATTGAATGAGAAGCTCATCTTTTCTGTCCTAACTAGACCTTTCATCCTGGGTAACCCCAATTCTTTTGTTTTGCATTGCAAAGGAATTTCCCACTAGGAATGCAGTGTTTTGAAAGACTCATTATTATTGAAGCAAAGAAATACATGGAGGATATTAACTAGTTATAATTCAAATGCATCAATTTCCTACATTTATGATGACCCTTGAGTGGTTTTACATTTATGATTATGATAAAGGTCTGAAAAAGATAACACATGATACATTGTGTTTTATCATACCCGCAATTGCATTCAAGTTGAAGATTTTCACATGGTTTTTAGTTATCTGTGCAATAGCATAGGCCCCTATACAATGGATAAATTAGCCGAGACCAACATCTTTAAGTCAATTAAAGATGATTTGTATTTTTGGGTTTGTGGCACGACCTAGCCCATTGTACTCAATTGAGTTCTTCTGCTTATAAAAATCAAGATTCCTTAAAATGCAACCTCTTGCGTGTTCTACCTTGCCTATTTTGACCTGATAGTCCCCGTCCATGCCCCAAATCTATGTATTCATGCCCATAATCTACTAATGGACACAGCACTAAGATTTTCTTTAAATTTGACCATCACAATGTAAATTTAAATATATAATGCGATTGTTTCTATAATCATTATTAAAGTGATGAACCACATTGTATTTCAATTGTATTTCCACTAATTCGCATGATAAATTTGGACTTATTATGGAATATGTGAAAGATCCGTGCTTCATGCGGGACGCGGACACTCCTCCCGCATCAACTCCCGCAAAACATTGTTTATTCATGAAACAATTCTCTATTATTTAACATGCCACCTTTGATTTAGGCTATTTGTTATAAGGATAAGGACCTATAGCTCAATGCATTGGTCAGGATAATCGCACGCAATCGTATAGGTCCGTACAGGCAGCCCGAGAGCCAAAGGCCAACGCAGATCATTCTATATGCAGTGCAAACATTGCACTGCAACTATTTTATTTGTTAAATCTGTGTTTCTTGAAGTATACTTGATTCCCATAGATCTATTATCATAGCAAAATTATAGCAGCCAAATTTTCTGAACGGGTTTCAAAAATTACAAATTATAATATTATGGATTTTATATTTAAGATCAATATTTAATCTACGCATAGTCCTTTGAGGGTACAAAAGAATTGTTCTCGTTAATTAAGAGGTACTCGTTTATGTAATCAATTTTTATGAAAGAAAAGAAAAAGAGTACAATATCACATTATTTGGAATGGTCTACGCATGTGGATTCAGCTTGTAATTTATACGAGAAACCAAAGTTCAACACAATAATTTTAGCCAGGTCTGACACCAAAGATTCTAGATACTAAGTTTTTATAGGGTATATATATATTCAGACATTTTCCTTGATATATTAAGCGATTGACGGTATATCTAGTTCTTACTAGAAGTTATAACATGTGGTGACCCGCGTGCATTATCTAATGACTCGTGCATTATCTAACATGCATTAGTGCATTCGTGAAAAATAATGCACGATGAAAACAATAGGTAATCTAACACCAGAAGTGTCATAAACACTAATCTCTATACAATGGATTGGCTACACAGCAGTAATTGTATATTGGATGAATGAAGCAACCGGTGGACATCTTGGTCTACCGAACATAATAGCATTCCAGAGACAGAAGTTGTATCCCGGGTGCCCGTTCGTTTTAGAGACATGCCATTCCATACACGCGCAATTTCAAATACAATGAGCTCACTGAAATGGCTTGATTCTGTAATCTGTTATGTCAGTGGTCATAAAGCATTTGGCGGGGCATTTGGTCACTACCACAATGAAGCTCTTCGATGCGCAATCAAGAGGAGTATATCATGTCTCCAATAACATCAAGCCTCACTTCCCGAGAAGTCATGTCAGTGCAGATGGGAAAGTCAATTCAGGAGGTGGTGGTATAGTGTCCGAAGAAGCTCTGATGACTCTGGGCCGTATTTACGGCCTTATACGCATTTCGTACATACGTTGATAATAGGGCATAACAGAATCAACCATCTCCAAAGTATCATCTGGAAGCTCTTCTCTGGTTGGTATGGGTTTTGGTGGGAGGAATTCCGTGCTCTTTATTGCCGTTGCGTAATAACCGCATTCGTCATCAATACCAAAATAGATCATAAGCTTCGAGATATTCCATAGTTGAAGCCGTTGCATTCCGCTCTCCCATTTTAGGTAGCTCTCCTGGAAAGGTAATTGAACTGCCTGACAGTATTGCCGTAAGATAGACCCTGGATTTTTCTGAAGATCATCAGCATCTATGATCACGACATGCTGCTTCTTATCGAGAAGATAACAGATAAGATCATGGAGCTCGCCATATCCATATCGTGGAGCGTAATACTTGGAAGCGAGTTCAGACATAGACAAGACGGGTCCTGCAACCCAAAGTAGTCAATTATTTCCTTTTTCAACGAGGGTACCGTCTTATGTGGATGTCGAATGATGAACGAGTGGTGAAAATTGGGGGGTAAAAGATCGTAACGCTCGCATAGAGCATAAGCTTGGTCTCTATACAAGACTGTTTGCCCGGGATACGATGCTTCTAGATGCTCCTTGGCCCATTGATAGGTGTATAAATGGTCGTCAAATGTGTTTGGAAAGCTTGATGTTAACCTGATCACATCTTCTTTAAGCGGTTTTCTTAAAAGAGGTTGAGATGCTTCTGGTCCAAAGTAGTAGGCTGCCGTTAAAAAGTCCGTTGAGATAACCGCATCTTTGTGGAAACTTAAACACTTCAAGAAAACGGTCGCAAGGGAACGGTCTGCAGACCCGAGAAGATTTTACGTGCGTTTCTACTATTCATTTGTAGTTTCTCGTTTATCTGAAAGAAATGAAACATATTTAATGAACGCATAGTCATTTCGTTGTGCAATACATGTGGATGAAAAGGATTGTTAATAAGGGGTTCCCAAAAAATAGTTCCCCCTAAAATTCCAAGGAAATTTCGTTGCATAATTTAACTTAGAATGGTGTTTTAAAATTTGTAAACGTTTTAAAGAGAGGAAACATTGGCTCTGCCAAAAAAAATCATTGTTTTTCAAAACAACACTTTTAGCGCAACACACATCCTTTTTCTAAAAAGATGTTGTCAGCAACAGTGGCACTTTACCGTAGTAAAGGTCTCCAACTGAAGAGAGATTATCAATTTACAAACGATTTAATTTCCTTTCTTATATTCATTGCGAGTATGAAGTAAGTAAGCTTAAACATGAACGCATAGGCAACAAATAAAATAAGCAATACCACCTATGCAGACAAAACAAACAAATAATGAAATTGAATTTGTGTTAATGTAAGCAAAAAACACAGTCGACAAAAAATGGGAAGAAGATCGACACATAAAGGAGAACGCTATACTGGCGCAAAGTGGTGGAATATCCAGCGAGCATGGAACCATCAACAGACATCAGCAGAGTGTAAACAGCACGTGGAAACACACCATAATGTCATCAGCAGAGGAGGAATCATTGACATTCGTCTAACCCTGGATGACAAAACAATTAAGCTTAGTTTGATTTGAAACAGGAATGTCAAACAGTACCTCTTTCTTTCTTTCAGAAAAAAGAGAAATAGAAAAATGCATTTGGATACTGATGAAGTAAAGCTTAAATATCATTGTTTGTTTCCTGTAATTTGTTTGTTTGTTTATTGTTTTACTTGCGTCAATGTGTTATGCTTATTTACTTCCAGACCGCGTTGAACTATGGAAATGGAAATCGTTTGTTAGTAAATAATGATAATTTTTTTGACTTTACACCTTCGCAAAATGTAAAGTGCCACTTTTTCTGACGACATCATTTTGGAAAACAAGGTGTGTGTTGTGCAAAAGGCGTTTTTTTGAAAAGCAATGAATCTTTGCAGAGCAAAATGTTTCCTCTTATTAAAAATTTTAAAATTTTTCCAAGCGTGCAGTTCAAGTAAAGTTATGAAACAAAAAGTCCTTGAATTTTTAGGAGGGACTTATTTCTTGGGAACCCTGTAGTTGTGCATCTGTTGACTTTCTGCAAAACGCTTTCCTCAAATGGGCTATCGCACAAATCAAAGCTTAATTGAAAAAAAAATAGCTTCTCTTACTGTCAGTAAGTCGAATCCAATCTGCCCCCAGGACGATTGGGCAAAGTCACATGCTTGATTCTTAGCGTGTCGAAGACCCAATAGGTAACACTGTAAATGCGTATTTGTGCATGCTATCTAGACTATTACATTTAAACAAAATCAGTATGGCAATTATCCAAGTGTGTCTATTCAGTAATATTACGGGTGTCTTGTCCTCGTCAATGAAAAGAATAAGCCCACGAATATTATCTTACCCGTTATTTATTTTTTTCTATTTTCTTCTTCAAGCATAAAGGTGTTTTAAGTTTTTGCACTGGACACCTCCTTTCTCATACTAATGCGAAACAGGTTTGCAGGGGAAAGGTGCTATCGTTGTTCATTATTTATTCTACCACTTCAAAGATTCAAAGGTCGCCAGAGGGATGAATACAAATAAATAAACTGCTTGATAAAAACTTTATATTTATAATGCTTTCTTGGTATCGGGTACACATCTCTGGATATTAGTGGTGTGCGTGCGGACGCCGTGTCTCGACGGTCGTTAATATGGTGAAAGGAAACAAGTAGTTCACAAAACAGAATGTGTCTTCCTCCGTGGTGCAGCAGTCTAACGAACAGGTCCAGAAAGTGTTTTTCCGCACATAGCCGGTGGGGTCCATTGTTCGAAATCGGTAAAAGAAGGATTTCACTCTAGAGTGTTATTTATTTTTTGTATGTGCTGATTGTTTTCAGGAAAGGATTGTTGTATCATGATAGATGCCTTTTAATATAATTGTTGGATCGGCTCAACAAATTCCCAAGGCTGCACCTTTTAAAGCGGCACTGGCAAATTTTCAACAAATATGAAATTCCTTCAATTGGCTCTCAAATATAGTTTAGGAACTCGAGGGAGACATATACGCCGGCGACAGTTAATCATAATCGTTTGTTTAACCATAATATGATAAGGGGAAGCGCTGATTTGGGCTTAATCATTCCAGGTGATCGCTAATGTATATAAAAACTTTACACAATGCGAAAATGTCAATTTGAAAATCTGAGGGCGCACTATTTACAAAATGTGTCGGTCTTTAAATAGCGAGGCGGCACAACTCCGCGAGTTGACGTTATAGAAATCAATACATCGGGTAACGATTAACTAACACCATCAAAATATTCCATTGGATCATGGACATAATAGAGAGAAGGACAAACAACGCGAACACAAACCAATTATCTATTCGATACCAATCATCTCGACAAAAGCTAGGCACGCGATGTGGTATCATGTGCATACACCGAACCGTTGGTTATCTATATCTCTGCCGCGGTCGATGCATGATTACGGGAAAAGCTGTCCACAAAACTTTGTAATTTGACAGGATGTTGTGACCCCTGACTGGAGGGACTTTTTGGAAAGTGCATAGTACATTCAATTCCATCTTTGTATGGCAAGTTGTGTCACCAATAGAGGAGAATTTGTTCAGAAAAAAATACCGAAAAAACCCCATCAAAATCAGTCATTCCTTTGTGGAGCTACGACTGTAGAAAATAAGCTTGCCTTTTGGGTGATTATGTGACCCGTAATTGTAAAAAATCGTGTGAAAATAATATGAAAATGTTCCGATCCTTCCGACTCTCGAAAACGGTGTAATTTGAAAGTCATGTACCTTGTCACCAAAGTATAACTCTGAACTGGTGACCAAGCGAGCCCATTCGTGGAATTTACCTCGAAAACCCACCAAATTTTCATATTTAACTTCGGTTATGTTGAATTTGTTTACCGTGTGGCTTTGATAGCCGAATCATGTCGAACTGATTCCCAGGTCTGTTTCATCTGAATTATAAGTGTGATAAGTCATACTTTACACCTAATTGAATGTAAAAATATAGATCAATCTAACCCTCGTCTTCCGAGGGGAGGGTTGGTATCCGATCTTCTCTATTCTTTTCGCCCTTCAAACTCCCCATTTTCAAATGAGTTAATGTAATTACAAATTGCATTTATGTTCGTTTCATCCCCCCCTCCCAGCAAAAAACCAGTACCGGGTTATAGCAAAGGTAAAGGAGATCCCAAAGTGGTGGATAGGGTGTGACAACCCCCCCCCCACCACATTTTAGGGAGGGAAATACCAACACGCCTATACTCGATTTAGTATGTATGTGCCCTGCTACCATTTTTGCAGAGGTGAAAAATCAAGAGGCGCAGGGACTTTGTTAATCAGCAATGTTAAGGCTGAAAGTCCACTATAGTGAGTTTCAATCATGAATGAAATTGTATTTAGTGGCATGTGAGTGAGTTAAATGACCAGAGTGTCTTCCTCCACGATAATCCGGTGTGGCACGGCATTTGAATTCTTTATTTTCCTCCAGACTTATTGGAATCAGGTCCAAAACTCCAGAAACAAACTGGGACGAACGTATCAACGACGAATCGGTATAGTACGTCCACAGGAATATCACAGCCATTTGATTTTAGTGGCAATAGATAGCAGGTCCTCTTTCATGTGATACCAAAATGAGTACCACATTATATTTCATAATGAAGTCATAACGTCTCTACATGATGAAAATGTGAAGTGTTACAATATTATTTATTTGCCACAATTGCAAATATCAATGTTTTTCCTATATGCAGTATTTCATATTTTATTACTTTATGACGCCTAGTGAAGTCATCAAAATCGGATTCATCTCTAAACTTGGAATTGAGGCTTATAGGTGAGTACGTTGGCCCAAAGACCCAAAGAGGTTCTATATAGATAGGGAGGTAAAGGTTACGTCATCTTTAGAAATCATCGTCTCGCATGATTTGCCGACCAAAAAGAAAACATAGAGTACCAACAATAGAAAGCAATGGCTGCCTCCGCTTCTTCCATATGCTGTGGGTGCCGCTTTGCTATACACTAATTGGTTAGTGATACAATGATGTAGTGTAGAGGTGGCCAGGTGTAATAATAGTTGCACCTGGATCTTGCTCCAGATACTTTTTTTCCAGAATGCAATGCGCGCTTAGGTGAAAAGATGATTTCATTGCGGCGGTTTATTTAACAAGACGAATGACGTGTCATTTCATGTTCGTTGTGCAGCCATGGTAGGGCAAAAACTTTAACCACCCAATAGAACCCAACATCCAACAATGATATTGCCAGGATGTTTGTAATCGAATTGAAATATGGTGTATACAAGCCACCCAAACTATTATTATTTTTTTTCTTATTTTATTATAATTAAATCTATGTCGAGGGCTAGTAATGTACTTTTCAATTTTGTTTAATTCCAGTGGGCGTATCGTATTTTGTTTAAAGTTGCAGTGCCGTTCAACAATTTACAGCTTTATCAATTAATACAATTTTCCAATATCAATCTATCGGTACTATGTTCAATGCAGTGTTTTGTTTGTTTTTTTCACTGCAGATGTTGCCAACATCCGTGCTGTCCGTCTGCAATTGTATCGTCGGTAGTGTTCACTTTTTATTTTTTTTTTCGTCTGCATATCTGGTTGTAGCTGTTGTGTTTTGTCTTTGCGTACTTATTCTTAGAAATTTATTAGCATGTAACTTTAATACTGGGTGACAATATTCTCGAGCTCTGCTCCATTTGGTTTGCCTCATCGTATTACTTGCTTTGTATTTATATTCTGATTTGATGGAAAAATAAACTGAAACTGAAATATTCCGTGCAATATTCAAATGTTCAGCGCCCAGCATGGACGACTGGTTTTGAATGGCTTCACCCCCTTGGCTAGACCCCCTTCTTTTGTATTCTTCTAAAAACATGGTGATGAATGAATTAGAAAAGAGGTCCAGCAAGAAGTTAAGGATCTTGGTTTTAACAAAGAGGTTAGGTCACACCAAGCAATCATATTCAACACATGAGTTGTTCACATCAGTTTTTTTCAATAAATGATGAAATATTACAGTCAAAATTATTGAACACAGTAGAAACCTCAAAGTTTATTTTAATCCCGAACGAGGCCAGGATCAATCTAAACTGGGTAGACGTTCATATAGAAGTACCAAGTATAGAAATGTAGTATTGCCATTAATTCCGCCCTGTGCTACTGCACAACGTCATGCAGTGCAATAGGCAATCCTCATTTGGGGTGTTTCCATAATGGTGACACCCTTTCTGAATACTTTTCTGACACCCGATGAATTCGGAAACCTTCCGACTCAATAGGGTGTCAGAAACGTATGTCAGAAAAAGGTGTCATCTATGGAATAATCAGCTTTTTGTCTTTCCACTTGGACGAAAGCCCCAACATGTTTCCATGCTGGATTTTGGCCTACCCTTCCACGTGCCTAGTGCGGGTTGAAGGGACCTGGACCTAGGAGTAATGTGGAAACACCCCTCATTGCGTATTGGGACTTCTATATGACACGTCTATCCTAAATGAGCGGTTGATAACGAGTCTATAAACGCCTGACATTTTGTCAGCGGCATGGACAGTAACAATGGCTCGCAGTTCCAAAGAAAACAAAGGGGAATCTGAAGTTCGTTGTCCTATGCATTACGGATGGATTACTATCAATAACGCCATTATTTGCTTGAGTCAATGTAGCATAGTGTATGGCCCTTGATCACCTCGATATTCAGGAAAAGAAATTAAGAATGGAATTTTATTCATTTCATGAAAATGTGCAACTTTAATGGTACTTATAATATTTATTATTATTTATGTGGAAATGGTTATTTCGGCGAAGTATGTAATAAATGAACCATTTTTCCTTGATCCCATGGCCAAAACTGTGCAAAATTTTATTTGCGAGCTTTCTTAAAATTGTGTTAGTATTGCTCTAATCATGCAGTATCTGTCACGTCCGTTATTCATACCTAAAATTAAAAGATAACTCTTAAAGTAGAGTTGACTCTCCAACTCAGACCTTTTTGGAACAAAATAATATTGTTTGATAGGATTTTAAAAAGTTAAGAATATTTCGTATCGATTCCGTTCTTATATACGTTAAGCCAGCGACGACGTCTAAATTTGGGATTTCTTGGCCGCCACCTAAACTATTGTCCTCAAGTGGCACAACACATTCTCTTGCTATTTTTAGTTGAAAGTTTTGTAGCAGAGTACTGTAGTGAAAGAGTGTGCGCTTCCGGATATAATTGTGAATGTTTACACACAAGTACTTTAGGCATTGAGAATCCATAAAATAGATGGAAGCACTTTTAAACCCCCATAATGGAACCCAGCTCGTGTTTCAAGGTTACACAGGCCTAGGGGTCAAAATTAAAATGCTCCAATCATGCTGAAAAGCACATGACACCCTTTCTCAGATTACAAGGATTCTAAAAAGGTATAGTTTACACTATCTATAGCTTATAGTTTCGGAGTTACGGGGTAAAACTGAAAAATGGTGAACAAGTCAATTTTGGTGTGTACATGGGTAAAAGTTAAAAAGTTGCTTTGATTTAGGTAATATGTGAAGCAAATTGTTTAAGTAGCTCAAAGGTTGAAATGAGGAATAGTTTGCCTTATCTATTATGCTTATTTTTCAGGTTATCCAACAAAGTAGGTCACAGGTCAATATAATCCAATGGCTGCAAATAGCTGTATACTTTATTCGCCATTTTGGTTAATAACCAAATACGTAAGATAGTCAAAACTATTCCTATATTTCATTCTATGAGCTGAACCAACAATTTGAACTATGTTTTACAAACATTGGAGCGACCTTTAATTTTTGACCTCTGTACAAACAAAAATTAACTTTTTCACCATTTTTACAGTTTTTAGCCCATAATTCCAAAACCATAAGCCGTGGATAATATAAACTATACCTTTTTTGTAATCCTTGTATTCACACAAACATTAAGGTGTGCTTTTCAACACAATCGGAACATTTTAATTTTTGTCCTGTGTAACCTTGAAATCCAAGCTGGGACTATGAAAGGGGTGTGCAAGTGCTTCCATCATTTTTTGGATTATCAATGCATATTGTACTTGTGCACCCAAATTCACAATGTTATCCAGATTTGCAGACTCACATGAGATCTTTGCACTACAGTCACCCATTATAACTAAAGCTAACTATAATTCCATTGATTTCTCCCCATGCAATCTACACCAATGTCTACTTTAAATATAACATTGACACGTGTGGCGAAACGGATAAATTGCAGGATTTGTGATCCTAAAACCCGGTGTGAAAACAACTATAGTCCGGCGGAAGCCATAGTCCGGGCTCCATAGACGATAAAGGAATAAAGCGTGAAACTAATGTTGCGTGAAGAGTCAACTGAATTGAATGCCCTATTCCTTACCGTTGTAGCCGAACTATGAGTACGCCGGACTATAATTACTTCTACACCGGTCCTAAGACCATTGTATCTTGATTTCGAGCCCCGCTGCAGTCAACGTGTTTTTGTCTCAATTGCGTCGTCGACACAAGCAAAATCTGGGGAGATGTTAAAGGGAATATTACAATTTAAGTGCTGATAGGGATGTGTGCTTGGCCAGCAGCCAGCCTACATGAAGCTTAAGCGAAATGGTTGTAACGATTTCCTGAGGGCAGCGTAAAAATTATCGTAATAGGTAACAGGGCAGTGAGAGACCTTCGAGCCAGAATCTGGCGTTTTATAAATGTTTTAAACATTCTTCATTATGTTTCTTATCTCGTTAATTTGTTTTTCGTCCAAATGTGCATTTGTTTAAAACAATTTCGTCTTTAGTCAATTATATTGAATGATTGATCAATGAAATTAACTTTCTTTTCCAACATTTTCGTCGAAATAACTTTAATTTCGTCGTATCCAGGATCCATCATATGAATGTACAAAGCAATCATATAATTTCACATTTAGCTCAGTATATTTCGCTGTATGCATAGGCCATGGCTAAGAGTTAAGCCTATAACGTCATTAAAATGTATCATAATTTTTCTTTCTTACTTTCTCTTTCTTTCTTTCTTTCTCTTTCTTTCTTTCTTTCTCTTTTTTTCTATCTCTTTCTTTCATTAACCTCATATTTTCTTATCATTATTTTTATTTTGTTTATATTATTTTTGGACGAAACACAACAAAATATGTAATATAATGAAAATGTTTGAACTAAATAGGAAACCTATATTATGATTACATTTGACACCGTCTCCGTAAAATTAATAAAGGCGGTAAGATTATGGCCTTATGCGCATTTCATACATGCGTTGATAATAAGGCATAACAGAATCAATTATCTCTAAAGTATCATTTGGAAGATCCCGTAAAAAAAAAAAAAAAAAAAACATGTCACCACAACGAGTATTACCTGAACCCTTTATGCAATGTATAAAACCTATATCAATAACAAAAAGGATACCATAAAAATAAGATTGTAATATTTTTACCTTTAAAAAAATTTAAAAATAATAATTTCGCTTAACTTGCAGCCCAAATTTCATTATTCGGCATAGAAATCATATTTCAACCACAACCATCATTTTCTTAAATCTTATATATTTATCCTTCAAATAAAGGTGGTTGTGTTTTGTTGTACGGTGGGGAGGGGTAACTCGAAAACTAGAGCACTTTTCAAGGCTCGGCCGCTCCGCTAAAAGCAATCATATAATTTCACATTAATTTTAGCTCAGTGTATGCATATGCCATGGCTAAGAGTTAAGCATATAACGTCATTAAAATGTATCTTTTTTCTTTCTTACTTTCTCCTTCTTTTTTCTTTCTTTCTTTCTTTCTTTCTTTCTTTCTTTCTTCCCTTCTTTCTTTCTTTCTTTCTTTCTTTCTCTTTCTTTCTTTCTTTCTCTTTTTTTCTATCTCTTTCTTTCATTAACCTCATATTTTCTTATCATTATTTTTATTTTGTTTATATTATTTTTGGACGAAACACAACAAAATATGTAATATAATGAAAATGTTTGAACTAAATAGGAAACCTATATTATGATTGACACCGTCTCCGTAAAATTAATAAAGGCGGTAAGATTATGGCCTTATGCGCATTTCATACATGCGTTGATAATAAGGCATAACAGAATCAATTATCTCTAAAGTATCATTTGGAAGATCCCGTCTTGATGGTATAGGCTTTGGTGGAAGGAATTCCGTGCTCTTGATCGCCGTTGAATAACAGCCGTGTTCGTCAACAATTCCACAATAGAGCATTATCTTCGAAATATTCCATTGTCGAAGTAATTGCATGCCACTCTCCCATTTCAGGTAGCTCTCATGGAAAGGTATTTGAACTGCCTGGCAGTATTGACGCAAGATAGACTCTGGGTTTTTCTGAAGATCATCAGCATCTATGATCACGACATGCTGCTGCTTATCGAGAAGGTGATAGATGAGATCATGAAGTTCGCCATATCCATATCGTGGAGCATAATACTTTGAAACGATTTCATTCATCGACAATGACTGGTCCTCCAAGCTATTGCAATCCACCAATACCTTTTTCACCGATGGAATTGACTTATGTGGATGGCGAATGATGAAAGTGTGGTGAATATTCGGGGGTAAAAGATCGTAACGCTCGCATAGAGCATAAGCTTGATCTCTATAAATGACTGTTTTCCCAGGATACGATGCTTCTAGATGCTCCTTGGCCCACTGGTAGGTGTATAAATCGTCAAATGAGTTTGGAAAGCTTGAAGTCAACCTGGTGACATCGTCTTTGCGTGGTTTTATCATAAGACGTTGTGCTTCTGGTCCAAGGTAGTAAGCTGACGTAAAAAGTCCGCTGAAGATAACAACATCTTTTGTGGAACTCAAACACTTCAAGAGAACAGTGCTAAGGGATCGATCTGCAGCCCACAGATAGATTTTACGTGTACTTTCAGCATTCATGTCTTCGTAGTCTTCTTTTTATCTGAGAGAAGGGTGAAGGAAATTGGATGGAAGTATTATAGGCATTCGATATAGATAACGGTAAAATTCGCAAACTTTCACAAGTAAGTACATTTGAGCACTATTCTCAAATCTTTCCTCTTAAAAAAAGTCATTTTACAAAATTGTCTACACTGTACCATAGATTTTATATCTCTATGATTGTACCACTACGCTTCCCTATTCGTGGGGCATTTGAGAGCTGGTAATCTCGTTATTTCTAACCGTCCTCATTAAACCAAGTTTTTGTCTGGTGCCGAAGCTGAAATTCAGAAACTGACGGGTGCCAAATTGGCGCCCCTGGGCATTTTGAAAATAATATCCGAGTTTGCCGCCACCACATATAATTAGCTATATCCCAGCTTCTGAAGCAGATATGATGACGCGTCTGTCGTCTTTGTATATGTTTTGGGGACAAAGAATTCAAATTTGTATTTCTTTAAAGCACTGGTATCCTCATTTACTGGAAGTCCAAGATGGCTGCCAAAGATGGTGGACACTACATATCGTCGGCCGCGTCACATACTGACGTATTTGCACAAATTTGCCCCATACCGTTAATTAAAACATGTATTTCAATTGAACCTAGTAGAAAATCACCGAAATAAGTTAAATTTTAACTATATTTAACGAATCAACTTCCAATTTATTTAGATATGTGAATCAATATGATGTTAAATAAAATACGTGACTATGTGAAAACGACAAAATAGCAATTCCAACGTGTAAATAACAAATCTGTCGTGCAAATACGTCGTTATGTGGCGCGTTTGCGCAAATATGTCCCTATGTGTAAACAACAAAATACCAACTCTACCGTGAACTGGAAAAATACGTCGCACAAATACGTCACTATGTGACGCGGCGAATACTTCAAAACGCAGATACCATGCTATACGCCTGCGCAGTATAGATTTTTGACAAATAAGGGTGAGTCAAAAAAAAATTGACCCTGATTGTGTCCGCCATTTGAATTTTTAAATAACATATATCTAACATATGTGGTATCTGCGGGAGGCTTATTTCATTATCTTTAATTTGCTGCAAAGATCATTCCAATCGGTGAAGTATAGGCCGAGCTACAGTCTTTCGAATAAAAAATCTGCAGTGAATAAATAGCCTGATTTTCTTCTGGACACCGATTTCCTTCGCTGAACGCCGTTCATTCCAATGTGAATCCGTGGACAGAGCAGAAAACCGACTACTTGATTCAAACGACTGTAGCTCGGTCTATACCTGTTACCTAACCGATGTGAATGATCTTTGCAGTATACCAAATATGTTAGATATATGTTACTTAAAAATGGCGGACACATCAGGGTCAAGTTTTTTTTTTACTTAACCTGTACGTTGTTATGTGATGCGGACAATTTAACGTTTTGTAAATCCGCCATAATTAGTTAATTGATATTTTATTAATTAAAGGGCTTTGGTGTTTAAAATTGGGTGAATATGTAGAGTAGTACAAAACAAACGTATATGCCAAATTTCTCCAAAAAGTCCAAAATGTCGAAAACGTCATTATGTGACGCGGCCGAAGATATAATTAGCATGGCAATACGAGGCGCAATCTAATAGAGTTGTATAGTTTGTTTTGTCAAATTTGTATAAAGCAGTAGTTTTATACAACAGTAGTTTTCATTCACCCAGAAATCCAAGATGGCTGCCCAAATTGCAACTACAACAATGAATGTTTAGTTTCTTTGTGTATTTTAGATGTCGGCTAATTTCATTTTGTACACTGTTAAAAATGTTCCTAATTTTACCAGACTTTACCTTTTAAATTACGGTAAACCCCAATTATTTAATAATCTTCACGCTTTATTACCTATACCTAACATAAAATTACAATTTGGAACCAGAAAAATGTAAATAAACAGTGACTAGAAAATAATACTACACATTTTGAAAAAAAGGTAGTATTTATACGCTGACCGTTGTTATATTTTCCGTAATATTACGTTCTTTTGTAACTTACTTGTTTTTGATGTAAGAATATGAACTATGAAAATCGTTTTACCAATAAAATGTGTTAAATAACGTTATAAGTAACGTCATTAAAAATGCAAAATCTTATTTTCCCTATCATTTTTAAAAATATTTTTTAAAACTCTTTTCCTCCTTTTTGTATTACATTTAGTTTAATTTGAAAAAAGTAGTACACACATAATATATATATTTGATTTTAGCATCTGCTATCAGTAAAGTCATGTAGTGTAGTGGATAAGGCTTAGGACTTGTAATCTTAAGGCCCAGGTTCGAATCTATGTAAGGTACATGTAATAAGTTTCTTCATAATGATGATTAAGTAATTGGTGTCCTGACATTAAAATGTGTACATTACCATATAAAACAATGTGTATAAACTGGTTTAAATCTTTATTTTTTCACGTTTTCCCTTTGTTTATTGCCTTTTTTCTCAAAATTGTTTGCCTGAAATATAACTTTTTTACAACCAGGTGGTAACGTAAATACAACGTTTGTATGATGCCATAGCTACAACGTGAAAATTTGGTCAGAGGATTGTAATAACGTTTTAATGGTTAATATTGTTTAAACAAGTCAAAAACCAACAATATCGTTGAAGCTGAGATTTTACGCCGTTATTTTACGTTCCCTGCAATGGTTTCGTATTTTTACGCCTCCGGTTATTTTACGTTTTGTACGTTGTGAGTCCCAGCTGCCAGTCAAATCCCTGTTTTTTTACAGGTTCATTTTTAACAGTGTACTTATCTTATACATTTAGGTCTTAGAGTTGTACTTAAATCAAACATTGCTACCAAAATGACAACTGCCTTATGATTTGTTCCATGCCACCTGCTTGCCTAACCTATGACCCTTTGGAAACCCTTTGAGAATGGTTGTCCTCTAATTCTCCACAAATAAGACACAGTGCTGCTTCTAGAGAAGGCATGAGCTTCCGGAAGTGTGGTACTCCATCTGCATGTTTCTTTGCTGCTTTGCAATACGCTAGGAACTATGTACCTTCCATGCAGAGTACAGGATTGCAGTCAATTTAGTACTTTGTGAGCAACAGGGACATATCGATGCCTTCATATATGACGTGATATTCTCAATTCCTTGGTTGGCAATGAATATACGACTTGTTGAGGATGATATTAGTGTCTTGTTTGGATGACAATATCCAAGTCGACTTCGTTAGAGACAAATGAAGTTCCTGTCACAACAGGTCAATATACTGCAGTGCGCTTTTCTGAAGAACTTTTATACGATCCAAAGATTGACAGAAGCTGTACTTTTTTCTTTGTGTTATTACCAGCGACTTGTGGTGGTGGAAGAGGACTATTCAGGCTGATCAGGTGCAGTCTACAGAGCTTGCTTTTCGGCGCAACCACTCCTTGTTGCACCCTGGACGAACTCCCAGTATTAGGAGGACGCGGGCTGTACAACAGGATTATTGGGGGTGCGGGACTTCAAAAATGGACTTCTTCTTTTTATCAAAATTACACTAAAATGACTATTGTTTTAACTTTTTGAACATCTCATCCAAAAGTGGAGAATTTTGTCCAAATTTTCTCTCTACATTTTGGATCTTTTTTATTTAAACAAATTCAGCAAAAACGCGATCTTTTGCCTCGTTTATGGATTTTTGGGAGGGGTGGCCCGCAGAACCCTTCCCTGTGGCGGGCTTGAGGAGGACACTTGCTAAGCATACCGGTGTGGCAATGATATATGTTTTTTCCCATCCTCCGCTCACCGTCCGGGAACAATGGCGACATAGGGCAATCCGCTTCAGTTGCTCTTCACGCAACAATTATTTTTCAACTTTATTCCGTTGTCTGTCGTATTGAGCCCGGACTATGAAACCTCCGACAATTTTACTTTTCACACCGGCATACGATACCCGTCTGTTATGGTGTTTTTTGACTTAGTCTGGAGTTCTTTGACTGGAAACTGCGCATTTGTAGCTTCGTCTTCATTGTACCTTTACTGTTGTTATCTTTATATTAACTACATCCTCAAACATGGAAGCTGGTATATAGCAGAATATTGGGTGATGCCACCAAACGTAAACTGAAAAGCTTTGTATCAAATGAGAAACAGATCCCATTCTGATGCGCAAGTGTCTTTGTTGTAGCTATTGTCACTGCATTGTTTGATACGGAACTGTAAAACTCCAAATGTGACTCATATTCAATCACCTCTTCAGTATGGACTGACTCGGGGATCATCCTACCAGATGATGGCATTTCTTCCTTGTTGTTCTTAAAGGGGCATTTCGTGATCAACAGCCTCGTCCCCCCGAATTAAATTAAAAAAAAGTTGAGATTTTAATATCATCAGAATCGTCGGGCTAAGTATAGTATGTATGCCCAATCTGTCGTGCAAATTCGATCGTCTCTGCAAGAAATTCGCAATTTGGTATTTTCTGTCCGTAAACTGACAGAAATTACTGTACAGTGGTCTATGGGAGATTGTGATACGACCATTTGCTCATAGCAACAAAACGCAAGATCAGAATCAACTGAAATTTTGGGAATAAGCTTTTTTCTCAAGGAAACAGAAGGGGTTAGAATCACGAAATGCACCTTTACACTACGTGAGGGGCTTTATTCTATTTAATGAGATATTATGACCTTCAAATACTGATAGTCCAATACCTAGATCCTTTATGAGCATTCCAAGCCAATATTAGCACATTTTTTTGAAGGTACGCCCCCAATTTTTCAAAAATTTGGAGATTTTTACACGGTTGCATGGGGCAATGGCTAGTATTCTATACCTGTGAATGGTTAAGGCTCGAAAATGTCTATGTGTCACACACAAAACGAAGGAATTTTTTGTACTAGAATAATTATTATCGGGGCACCCCGAAATAATAATTCAACGGCTGCTGTGAAACGGCCTTCCATGTGGGAAATAGCCGGAGAAATAGCGCCATGTACGGTCTACGCTCATCCTTAGTTGTTTTAATATTTCGGGCAGTCAAGTTACAGGTTAATTTTCTCGAGGTGGCACTATTCTATGGCGGACATAACGTAGCATTTCCCCCCCCCCCCCCCCCCACCCCCCCCCCCCACTTGCCGTTAAGGTCTAATCTGGGATCCCAATTCTAATTACAAAAATCGCCTCTTTTTGTGGTGATAAATACAGCATTTTTAGCAGTTCCTCAGTTCGCGAGGTATAGTATTCCTAGACAATTTACCAACGTAACTGTGCAAAAAATATCAAATTGTTGAAATTGTGGGCGCTCTTCAAAAATGTGCCATCTTGCTTTAAGATAATTTCAATTAATCCTCCTGGTCCATGGTCGTATTGTATGAAAGTGGTCTCCATGAACATGTCAGACCATATATCCCATTCCATATAAGTGGTCTATCTCTCGTCTTGTTGTCCACCTTGGTTTCGATGTCTTTTTGTCTACATAATTTCTTCCTAGTTTTGGGGCTTGCAGTACGAACTGGGTCCTTCCCAAAAATTAATTTGATATCAGACTCGGATTCCTCCTTTAAGTCCTTGAGTACCTGAAAAGGGTTATCACTTTCACTTTCAGTGATTGACACGTCTGTCACGGAAATATTTGCTAAGTCACATGAAGGACAAAACCATATTGCCTCAGTATTATTCATATGATATTCATACAGTTCATCAGTCACACCTGTACAGTTATTATGAGACCAATTGTCACAATGGCTACATAACATTCCCTTGTCTGTATTTTTAACAGCATAATCACACATGGTACAAGGGTATTTTGGTCGTCGTCCTCTTTTCGCCGGTCCTGGGTTCAACTCAATGTCTCCAGCTAAGACATAACAAGCAAAATAGTGCAGACTAATCCCATAGGTAATTTGGCAAATTGCTTTAGTTTTCAATCCTTACCGAATCTCTGATCTATTGCACAAAAATATGAAGTATAATATTGCATGGGTAGTTTCATCATATTATATGCCTGGTTATGGGTTTGGATACGTAATGGCTGAATCAATACTCGATATAAACATGACAAGCTCCCCCACACCACGGAACCGTTAAAGTGTGTTTCTTCTTCATTCCGTAGGTTGGCAAGCTTGGTGACGAACAATTAAAAATCCAATAGCTTACCATAAAAACCATGATAAAAACAACATGGCGCCGGTAACCCGCGAAATCCAAAATGAGATACAAGTTAAAAAGTTAAGTTTTCCACTTAATTTATGTCCAAAAAAAAAAAACATCACAAGTAACACTATCTTTGGCATTTATCAGCATGTAAAGTGCTGACTTCATGTTAAAGGATTGTTGCACAGGACTGGTGGTAATTCGCCCCTCTATTGCAACAGACTCCTTGCTTGCCACCTGGCCATGCTACGATGATATAGCTCTAGTTCTAGTACTCGGGCTCAGTCATGTTTATTATTATTATATTTATTTATTAAACGTTTGTATAAAAAACAGAAAAAAGAAAAAACCGCGGAGCTGATAGTGCTGGCTTACAATATATTCACAGAAAAATTAATATTTACAGAATACAATAACATCAAACACAAGCAGCAGATATGAAAACAAGGCAAGTAAACAGGCAAAAACAGACAACAAATATTTTGAAAAAAACACACATAAAAAAAACTACTGCTGATTTAGTAACCTGAGGGGTGGGGAATGGTTGATTGCATATCTGTCAGTTCTTGCTTTTGGTTCCTAAATTTTATATGTCCTGAGAGTAATATCGTGGTTTAGGTCTAATAGGGAGGAGATGTTGGTGGCGCTCGGAGTTGAGGCTTCTGGCGGAATTCATTAATTAATGCTCACGACGATTGCTGGCCTAGCAATACCCAAATCAAAGCAGAGCAGCATCATAGTGTTGTACTTACTGCTAAGTATATCCGACAAGATCTGTTTTGGATCATATCAAGGGTGTGCTCTGATGTGTTGATAATGGATGGAGCCAGACCGGACAGGGCGGTACTCAAGCACCGGCCCTGATTATAGGTCTTATAAACAGCCAAAAGGTCATCAACTGGAGCACCAAATCCTCGTAGCATGTACAGTAGGAATAACACTTCTAGTGCCGGCTTATCCATTTCTCCGCCACCTGCCTATACCATCTGAGATCTTTTTGCATATACACGCAAGCAGGATTCATGTGCTTGACTAGTTTCCAACTAGCATCCTTGAATGTGCGTATTTTGTCCTTGAATACCGGGATTAGCTGATGCATCTTCTCAATCTTGTCTATGTACTGTCCTTTCCAAATTTTCCACAAAAAAGTTACAGTCTTGATGTGGAAACAGCGCTTGCATATAAGAGTTGATAATTGTGGTATAATGTTTATTAGGGGATTTGGTTGTTGAGGCTTCAGTAGTTGCTGAAAACTACATTTCAAATCGATCTTGGTTTTTGGTAAAGTCTTGGTAGCAGCCTTGATGAAAGCCAATGGTATCAATTCTTCACCAGCAGGCTCTACGGAATGTAATTACGAATCATCCACGCGATAGGGTGAAATATGAAGTCAATGGAATCTTCGATCACGCACGTTATGTAGCAGAGCCAGCTTGTCAGTATCGGACCCCTTGAATTTAATGAGCAGCATGAAATGTAGATGCTCAATACTACTCGCATGTGAAATACAATTTACAGGAGGGCGTTATACCACAGTACTTCTCTGCTTTGCCACCACCTTTAGTACTCTAGCATTTTGGCATGGTTTATCCACTGCTAAACTGTTAATGTTACGATTGTTAGTTCATCAACACCAGTTCCAGCCAACACTACGATATGTTCTGCACTTTTACATAAGGAAAACATGAAGATAGTTATTTTTTTAATTTTTCGGCTTTTTAGTGTATCCGACTTGTTTGAATCATGAAAATAACCCTCTCAATCGATTTCTCATGCTCAAAATACCCCCAAAAATGGTGTCATTTGTTTTCCTATGGCGTCTAGATCAAAAGTTATCGATTTTCGTCAGAATCCAATATGGCCGCCAAGATGGCCACCAAATGAACCCCATGGGACAATGTTTAATTTTGGGAACATCAAAATTCATTCACTAGACACCTTGAGGATTACAAAAATGTAGGTTAGAAAAATATATCAATGGGGTGCATGGGAACCCTATCTCTCTCCCCGACTATATGTGGATGTCGAATGATGAAAACGTGGTGAAAATATGGAGGTAAAAGATCGTAAACCACTTTCAGCGATTTTTAAAAATGTAAACAAATCGGGCCCCCTTTTTTCATTAAAAACCATTTTTTGCACTGTTGTATTGGAAATGGTTGTAGTAAAACCCCTGCAAGTGGCTAAGCTTTAAAATGCTTCTGTGTCTGTTTTTCACAAAGAACCGTAATATAAGGTGTTGATATGACCTAACACTAGCAATTTAGAGACAAAATGAGCATTTTTAATTGGAAAAAAATGACTGATTGTTGCTTTAGTCACATCTTCTTTAATCGGTTTCCTTAAAAGAGGTTGAGATGCTTCTGATCCGAAGTAGTACGCTGCCATAAAAAGTTCATTGAACATAACCGCATCTTTTGTGGAACTTAAAACACTTCAAGAAAATGGTCGCAAGAGAACGATCGGCGCTTTCGCTATTCATATTGTTCTTTTTCTCTTTTGTTTGATGAAAAGATGATAAAAACACTATGAACGCATAGTTTAGTTGTGCGACAAATTGTAGTAGTCGTAATAGTTTGACTTTCTTGCAAACGCGTTCCTCAAATGGGCCATCTTTGTAAATCAAAACTTACTTTAAAACAAATAAAAAATCACTTTTCTTACTATCAGCCCTACCTCTGACCGAATCTATATTATGGTAGTCGTTGAATTTGACAGTAGTATATGGTCGATTTTCATAAAAACGGTGCATTTTGGAGGTAAGACACACCAAAAAAAATTGTCTGAAAATTGTATGTTTTATGTTTTAAACATTTAAGTACTTAATACCTATTACGGGAAAAATAATATTGCCAACAACACTTCTTACGTTTCTGCACAGTATGCACACAAACATTTTGTACAGCAAAAGAATAGGGTTTATTACGTTATCAAAATTTTGTAAAGCCAAACAAAAATATGCCAACTGATTGACTTATTAGAGGTTTATACTGGGAACATTTTTATTTGTACGAAGTTAAACTTTGAGTAGCTAATTGAACTCAAGAAATATGCTCCAATTTGTTTAGTTTATTACGTTATCCTTGAATATTGAATTCTGCCTGAAAATTAGACCTCATAATAACCAAATATTGAGATTACTTTTACTAATTTATTCTAAAGATATATTTAATTGAAACCAAAACATTCCATTGCCAAATTATAGTTGATGATGTAAACTAAAACGCATTCAACGTAATAAACGATAACGTAATACACAATAACGTAGTAAAACATTTTTGACCATTTTTCGCTTCTCCCATTGACTAAATGTATCTGATTGCAAAATTAATTATTTTTGTGGTCGGAAAAGAATGTCTATGACCACTCTTGATCAATATTTAAAAGCTTGTTTGGTTGCTGAGAAATGTGGTTAACGTAATGCACTTCCTTAAAAAGTCGCATTTAAGAAGTTCAACATTTCCTAGACTTTTTAATAGTCATGTGAGCTGAAGAAAAAACTAGTTCAACTGCCGCATTATGTTCGCCTAGAAATAAGATGCACATCAATATCTAGTAGAAGTTTTACCAAACTTAGCAACGCTTTGTGAAGGATAACGTAATAAACAAGTTTTCACGGATATTATGTTGATTTCCAAAATATAACAATAAATTGAGAATACAAGGCAAAACATTATACAAATTCATACCACATGTTGGCAACAAGAAACATTGCTATTCGGAAGAATCAAGCGGATGCATGTATGTTCAATTGATAAGTGTGTGTTGTGTTTAGCGACATCAATTTGCCCTATTTTTCGATGTTTGAAGGCAAATATTCTCATTGAAAAGAAAACGGAAGCATGGCAAAATATATATGCCCAAATGCCCAGCTCAACGGCTCCTATCAAAATATTACCGTTTTGTTCAAAATAAAGCATTGTTTAAAAGTTTTATTAACCATAGACACAAAATTTCTGGAAATGCACCGTTTCATGAAAATCGACCATATACATAATACCCAATTGGGAGAGGGTCTTGTTTTCAAGTCAAATCCAATTACCTCTCCACGTGATTCTTATACGTGCCTCCCGACGAAACCATTTGGTAGCTTAAAATGCGTATTTCTGCATTTTATCTTGACGTTTAACATTGGAACAAAGCAAGTATGGCACATCCAAACGGTATATATTCAGTAAGTCACAAAATTTCCTTTTCCATCAAATGAAAATGAACTAATAAGCAAGATATTCTCTTACCCGTTATTGTAATTCCTTTTCTGTTTTCCTTTTTAGAGCTAAAGGTGTAAAGTCGTTCTTTGAGCACTGTACGCCTACCCTTCTGCAAATGTCTTTAAAATGTTCGCAGTCGCCAAAGGTGGCATACGGGCATGGTGATTCTATTTATTTACCACTATCAAATTATTCAAAGGTCAAATAAATGGATCATAAATTACACATAAAATAAATGCTGTTAGATAAACCTTGATAATATCCACTTTATCTCCTATCAGATTCAAATTCTTTCAAGTGTCGTCTTCTTTATCATGGTTTAGACGTTTTTTCCGGTACACACATTATACAACTCATTATAGCCTAATTTTTGTAGACTATGAAAATGCCTTTGAGTGGGTGCCTAGGGCACCTCTTTCGTTAATTTCTTGAACAATTAAAAATAAAATCCTTTAATTCTTTCAAACTTAAGAACTTTATTACGAATCTAACTTTATACCAATAATTTAATTTCTATTTAGCGATATCAATCACAATCATTAATCGATAATGCACTATTGATCAGTTATGAACCCAATTTATTTGGCCCAGTTTGTTCCTGCTTCATGGTGGTAGCCAGATTTAATCTCAGACCCAATTATCTGGAGCCTAGATTTCCCAGCTTACATCATTCAGGCACCTCAATTTTTAGCCAGATTTGATGTAGGAGACACCGGTCACTAGAGCTTGTCTCTCTGCTCTGAGTCAACCATATCCCCCCCCCCGACTTTGGATTCAGGGTATTTTGGGAATCATTAAGAGTTTACCTGCCCTGCCGGTTGGCCTGGCTTGTGGCCATGGTTTGCCCACCACGGGACCGAAGCCCCAACTGAGCCATGTTTCCTAAAAACATTTCCAGAAGTAACATCGCAGAATGACGAATGCACACTGATTAAACGTGATGGCCTAAAAGTTCTGACGTTGACAATCCCAGCTTCTCGTTGGCTGTACATACCAATTGGAAACTATGCTAATTAGTCATTAGCTGCTCGTCAAGAGAAAACAAGTGTTTCCCGAGAAAATAACAAGCTTACAATTTTAGAGATTTCTACAGCTGTAAAGTATTCTAACGTTAACAAATAAAAACAATAACTGTTAATTTATTCGCATTCCTACATCAATTACACATTCACATGCATTTTTTATTTCCCAAAGAATCCAACATTTAAGAAAATTACGACATTTTTAGAGAATCTAACATTTCTCGAAACGCTACTCACGAACTTGCAAACGCAGAAAATGGTGGCTTTCGTGAGTAAAATCACACTTCAAAACTGCTATTTTCAGGGTGATGTCAAAGAGTAAATACTAATATCTAAAGAAAGTCCAGACCACTTGAGATACTATATCCCAACCATGGAGTACAAAATATGAGGTAAGCTAGCAAAACAGGACAGGAAACTGGCACAAAAAGATCCGTGAATTTGGCAATTTACACTGTAAAAACATTTTGGCGAATAAGAATTACATGACAGAATTTGGCTTATTTCTTCAAAATCATCAACCAACTCATTGCAGCTGACATATAACAATAATCATCAACAATCTGGAATGTCCCAAAAGTTCCAAAATGCAGCGCTCAAAACAATCCAAGTGGTGCAGGCCTAGCCGAGCTCAGGCCTAGACTAGGTTGTACACAAAGCCAAAAAATGGTTGTCCCGCTTAACCCTATTATAACCATAAAAATTTGAATGTGAGTTC
The DNA here is from genome assembly GCA_023653785.1 of Ophioderma brevispina. Taxonomy (NCBI): domain Eukaryota; kingdom Metazoa; phylum Echinodermata; class Ophiuroidea; order Amphilepidida; family Ophiodermatidae; genus Ophioderma; species Ophioderma brevispina. Next base: position 51,260 of record JAMKCH010027115.1, read on the forward strand.
ATCAATACAGAAAGTATAGTATATTAATATTCTCTATTATTAATAAACCATAGGGAGCTTACAGTGTGAGTTTATCTGAATGGGGAGAGATCCTAATAAACCCCGAGGGGCTTTAAAATCTTTGAGACGCCTTCTAATAACAATTTAAAAAATGATTTTTAAATAATGTGGATAAACATAAATTAAAGGGGAATAATTTATATAGGAGAGGAAAAACAAAGGAGGACACTTAAGACGGGACAGACAGGACACGGAAAGGACCCACAGACTTTAAGGGACAAGGATAGACTATGGGTATTAAGCGAGGTGCAGGCCATGTATATCCAAACAAGGTTAGAAACAATGAGAGGTATGCGCAGGAGAATCAACCATTATAACACAGATTAAAACTTGTTATAATTGGCGTTTTGAAGCAACGGGTGTTTGACTTGATGTGAGCGTCTGCAAGATTGTTCCAGGAGGCAGAACCCAACAAATTTATTGAGTGTCTATTCTATATGGGAATAACATAGAAGTCTGGTAATGATGAGCATTTATTGTATATAATTAGTGAATTTCACTATGTTCGAAAAGAAATCGTCAAATGAATTTTGGAAGACCTTGATGGAGTAGCGAGACTTGACAAAGAGCAGTTTGAAGTTTGGTTATGTCAAAAATGTTTGTTTTAATCAAAGAAAAGTGGTTGGAATGGGAGAGGTATGGTGAGTTTGTGCATATGCGGATGGTCTTTTGTGTGAAGTTGAAAGAGTTGTCTAGCTTCGCGCTTCGTTGTTCCAGTAATGGTCCACGGGCATAAGTTTGATGTTTAGGGTATGTAATGCGCAGGCTATATTACAGTATGAAATATAAGGAAGAAAAGTGGTGTTAAAGTGTATCCAAATTGAGTGAAGGGTATATTTGAGTTTTTAAAGGATGCAACACCATTGGAACTTATTGTTGTTTTATTAATGTGATGTTCCATTTAGTTGAAAGCAATTATTACTCCCAGGATTTGATTTGGATGCCTCAGCGGGCTCGATTGAATGTTGTCAAATGGACTTTCTTGTGTGTTTGTATGTTTTTTTGTTTTTGCTAGTGTGAAAATGAAGGTAATTAGTTTTGCTTACATTAAGGGATAATTTGTTGGCCTAAACCAATGGAGACATGTTGATTACTAGTTCATGTCCTGGATTTGAGAGGGATATGTTGGTATCATCGCAAGAGCTACATAAGAAAATGTTTAAAGCTTCTGGAATGCCATTGACATAAATAAGAAAGTATTAGTATAGAGCCTTGATAAACGTCGCATGACACTGGAAGGAAGTTAGAAGAATGAAGATTGAAAGTGGTAATTGCTTCCGATCCTGGAGATTAGTTCGTAGAAGTTTGAGAGGGTTCCACGTATGCCATGGTAGTGAAGTTTAGAGATTAGCACATGCATGATCAAAGGTCAAAGGCTTTGGAGGGGCGAGGAAGATCCCGACTGTATGGTGCTTTTTGATAGTACAGAAGAGATTTTCTGACATACTAAATATCAGAGAAGAGCACGGTCTGTTGAGTGTTTATTCTGGAACCCGTACTGATTGACGTGAAGAACTTTGTTCGATGAGAAGAAATTATCACCTATGTCGCTCAAGGATTTTCGAGAAGCAAGGTGGAGGGAGATGAGACAGTAGTTTGAAAATGAATGGGGCATTTCAACCTTTTTAAAATAGGAATGACTTTTGCAATCTTAAGAGCCAAGGGGAAAATATCTGTGAAATTGGAAAGGATGAAAATATGAGCAAGAGCTTAGCATTAAGGGAGCAATTTCCTTGACAACACTTGGATAGATATCATCGAAACAGGACTCTTGGTGCTAAACAGCAGTATTCAAAGATATGAATATCCATTCAATTACTGTTGTATTTGAACATGTTATATTTTCTGTGAAGGGGAATGATGGGGGATCTCGTTAGGTTATAAAAAAATGCTGGGAGAGGCTCTAAAAGGTGGTGAGGATGTGAATATTTAACGGGAGTGTTCGAAGGGAAGGTGGAAGAAGAAAAAGGATTTCCTCTCTTCTTTCCCCACCTCTTCCCCCCCCTACCTCTTTAGGGTAATGGTCCCGCAGGAATCATAGTCCGGACTCCACAGACGACAACGGAAGAAGCACGAACTATGTTGCATGAAGAATCAACTGATTCGAGTGCCCTATTCTTCTCCGTTGTAGGCGGATGTGAATCCGAGTGGACTATATTTATGCCACACCGGCAAATGTTAGGCGGCAAGATAAGATTCTCTTTAAAGGCACCAAGTCCACACCTCCAGAAGCTCCCTGTTAAACCGGGAGATCTGGTCCCCCTTGATGTTTATAGGTATTAGGCATTGTCCATTTAAGCCTACATGTGGATCCCGTACGTATAGGACACATGTTGAACTGCAAATTGTGCCGGCCATTGCCTCCATAACATTTATGTGCCGTCCTATTTTTGTTTGCAACCAACGGCCGGAAGAAATTGTGCTTCTTAATCTTGCTAACTCCAAAATCTCCTTTGAGGCGAAGATAAATCCCCACAAGCACTATCATAGGGAAGGGATTTGCTGAGAAAAATCCAACTGCAATGATTACGAGCTATAAAACTCGCATCAAAAGGACATAGCTAAACCTGCTAGCAATGAAGCAAACATTTTTTTATTTTCAAATTATTTGGTGATTTTTGGCCCCCCACAATCGCCGAATTTTGCCAAAAATCCCTATTTTCTTGGCCGGGGGGGGGGGGGCAAACTAGGTGGGGGCAAGAAAAAAATTTGGGGAGGGGGCAAGCCCCTCCCCCCCCCCCCCCCCGTGGTCGCCGCCACTGACCCCATCATGAAACCAGAAGAAGATGGTAAATGTATCTCAAACAAAAGGAGTAATAATTATCCAAAAACAACATACCAAAAAACAAAGACGATTCCAGTTAAAAGTTACAAGGGGATGACCCGATTTATAGGATATGAAGTTTTCATCTGGATAGCTTGGCCTTCACTCCAATACCCCATATGTAAAGTTTCGCGCCGATATTTCATTCCGTTTTGATTGCGAGAGCTAAAAAACGTGTTTTGTAAGCATGAGTACTGTGTAAAATTAATATTGGTCGCTCAAAATGAAGCATATTTCGCTCATAACTTCCAAACCAACATCCTTTGGCGTAAGACTTCACAGGGTAAATGAGAAAAATAGTAGCTGTTCTTCTATACCAAAACATGTTGACCACTTCGCCAGTTTAAATCGGGGGCTTCTGGGGACGGCTATTAGCGATCGGGCCTGGACCTTTAAAGCCACTATCAGCGAATTTCTCAAAATGAAAACAAACCGCGCCCTCTATTTTTCATCATAGTCCATTTTTTTGCACTTTTGTATTGGAAATGTAGTACAAATCCCTGTAAGTTACACACGTCGTTATTTGTCTTGAAACGATTTGTTATGCTTTGTTTACTAACAAAAGTCGTATCGAAGTATAACTGACATTGTGCACAAGAAAAAATATAAAATAATTGAGAATACAAGAAAACATCATACATAATTTCTACACATGTTTTGCAACAAGCACAACATTGATTTAGCAGAATTCAAGCTGCTAATTATTTTTTCAATTTTTTATAAGTTTGATGTTGTGTTTCAGACATCAATTTTCCCCTATTTTTCGATGTTTGAAGGCAAATTCTCATTGAAAAGAAAACGGAAGCATGGCCAAACTAATATGCCCAAAGGCCGCTCAACGGCCTATCAAAATATTACCGTTTTTTTTTTTTTTTTTTTTTTTTTAAAAGTGTTATTAACCAAAGACACAAAATTCTGGAAATGCACCGTTTTAATGAAAAGCGACCATCTATATAATAATACTGGTGGTCTGTCAGTGTGTCTGTCTGTCTGTCGTCTGTCTGACCGCGTCTATTTCGGAGACAGAGGGTCGCACGTTCTTGAAAAACTTGGTGGGCGGATGCCCCTTGACCTTCCGAAGACCGAGTTTGTATTTGTTAGTGTATCAAAGGTCATCGAGGGTCATTCGGGTCCAAAAAAGGTCAAATGGACCGCGTCTATTTTCTCGGAGACGAGGTTGCACGTTCCTGAAACTTGGTGAGTGGGTGCCCATTGACCGTCCCAATACCGATGTTGTATTGGTAATGGATCAAAGGGATCAGGGGTCATTCAAGGTCCAAATGAGAGCAAATGGGGTAAACATTGGTGTATGGAAATGAAGTGGAGGGTGGGGTCGATTTTTGTTGGCGAAAATTTTGAAGATCACGACAAGGTCCATCAGGGGTCATTCAAGGTCAAATTGAGGTTAAACATTGGTTTCTCCGGAGACCGAGGGTCGCACTTTGCCTGTAAATTGGTGGTGGGTGGGGCGGGGGGGGGTGGCGCCTCTGACCGCCGAAGGCCTAGGTTGTATTGGTTAGTGGATTAAAGGTAATCAGGGGTCATTCAAGGTCAAAGAGGTCAAATGGGGTAACGTTGGTGTATGGACATGAAACTGGAGGGTGGGGTTGATTTTTGAAGCCAAAAATTTTGAGGTCACGACAAGGTCATTAGGGGTCATCAAGGTCAAATGGGCGTAAACGTTGGTGTATGGACATGGAACTTGGAGGGTGGGGTCGATTTTGATGCCGAAAATTTTGAAGGTCACGACAAGGTCATCAGGGGCAGTCAAGATCAAATGAGGTTAAACGTGGCGTTATCTCGGAGACCGAGGGTCGCCATGTTCATGAAACTTGGTGGGTGGGTGCCTCTTGACCGTCCGAGACCGGGTTGATTGGTTAGTGGATCAAAGGTCATAACAAGGTAATTAGGGGTTATTCAAGGTTAAAGGAGGTAAACATTGGTGTATGGAAATGATAAAATTGGAGGGTGGGGTCGATTTTTGAGACCAAAAATTTTGAAGGTAACGACAAGGTCATTGGGGGCATTCAAGGTCAAAAGGATGTTAAACGTCGGTTTCTCGGAGACCGAGGGTCGCTGTTCCTGAAACTTGGTGGGTGGGTGCCCCTGACCGTCCGAAGACCGAGGTTGTATTGGTTTGTGGATCAAAGCGTCATCAGGGTATTTAAGGTCAAAGGAGGTCCAAAAGGGGTAAACTGCGGTATCCAGACAAAAATTGTGGGGGGGGTCGATGTTGATGCCAAAAATTTTAAAGGTCATGTAAGGTCGTCAGGGTCATTCAAGGTCAAATGGGGTAAACGTTGGTGTATGGACATGAAACTGGAGGGTGGGGTCAATAGTTGATGCCGAGAATTTTAAGGTCACGACAAGGTCATCAGGGGTCATCAGGTAAAGGAACTGAAAAAACTAGAGTCTTTCAAGCAAGTGAATCGCCGAACCCAGGTGACGCGAAATATCATAATACCCAATTGGGAGAGGGTCTTGTTTTCAGTCAAATCCAATCTACCTCTCCACGATTAGTGCATCCACATTACCGTGATCTTATCCTTGCCGACGACACAATTTGGTAGATTAAAATGCGTATTCTGCATTTTATCTTGACGTTTACATTTAAACAAAAGAAGTATGGACAACATCCAAACGATTTATTCAGTAATGTCACAAGATTTTCTTTTCCTCAATGAAATTGAACAATAAGCAAGATATTCTCTTTTTATTACCCGTTATGTAATTCCCTTTTCTGTTTCATTTTAGAGCTAAAGGTGTAAAGTCGTTCTTTGAGCACTGTACGCCTACCCTTCTGCAAATGTCTTTAAATGTTCGCAGTGCCAAAGGTGGCCTAAGGGCATGGTGTTCATTATTTATTCTACCACTATCAATATTCAAAGGTCAAATAAATGGATATAAATTACACAATAAAATAAATTGCAGTTATATAAACCTTGTAATATCCACTTTATCTGCTATAAGATTCAGATTCTCGGTTCCAATGTCATCTCTCTTATCACGGAGTTAGACGTTTTCTTCAGGTCACACATTATACAAGGGCGTTTTAAAATGATGAACAAATTCTGAAAAAAAAAATTACCAAGCTGTGGGCTTTAAGACGTGTTCAACGTTTGCTATCAAAATAGAATCAAAAAAGTACACGGTTCCCAAAAATAATTCCCCTAATTCAAGGAATTTCGTTGCATAACTTCACTTAGAACTGATGATTGGAGAATTTTACCAAAGTTTTTGATGAGAGGGAAACATTTGGCTCTGCCCACAAATTTCGTTGCTTTTCAAACAACACCTTTGGCATCAATACACATCCCTTTTTTGTTTCAAAATGATGTCAGAAAAAGGCACTTTACCGTGTTCAAAGTCTAAAGTAAGAAATAACAATTTACAACAACGATTTCATTTAAGACCAATTGGACGCATGGGCAAACAAATAAACAAACAAGACATAGACAAATATGCAGGAAAAAGAATAGGTGCAAGCTTTAAATAGTCTAGACTACGGGCTACCATGACACCCCCCCCCCTGACACCCCCCGGGGATTTTTGGAGACAACCATTTGTGAAGCTTATACCATAAGCAAATGAATTCAGGTTGTACTGCAAAAATCCCCACCATGGGTTAAACGGTGAGGGCGCCTTTTTCCAAAATGGCTGCCAAAATGCAACCACCCCTCGGGAGAGAAGTCTCAACATGCTAGCACAACACAGAAACATTCACAGGGAACTGGTTTGGTCTCAATAGATAGCTATGGTCCTCCTCTTTCCATTGATATCAAAAATGAGTACCAACATGCCTAGCATTACGTCACAATGACGTAATTAATTCCATGTTAGCAAAATTTGTCCATTTCCATAGACACACATAGGAAAATTCAATTTTTCGCCAAAAATGTTAGGAATATCCAAGTTCATGCGGTTTTGGTCTACTGATGGGAAATGACTAGGTTTATAATAGTGAGAGTATTTTAGTGCTATAATAAGGTTTTGGGTCGATAAAAATTGCGACAATTCCACCCTAAGTATTTCATACTTTGTCCTCAACATATGACGTAAAAGTGACGTCATAATGGGGATTTGGCACTTATTTTTGTGATTTATAATTATTTTAAAAAAAAAAAAAAAACTCTAAGCGACCCTGTGGTACCAATTTACAGAATCGGATGTTCAGTAAACGAAAAATCACAGGGGGTGGTACCACCACCCCATCCCTTTAGGAGTTTGTTACAAAAATGGCTCAAGGGAGACGAGGGTTAAGTGAAAACGTGACAAGTATATCGATGCCTTCCTATGCCAGAGCACTGGTATGAGAGATTTGTTGAGGATGAAAATCCAGAGAGCCAATTATCAAGACCTGATTTGGACCAGGCAGATGTGCCAGAGCCAGAAATACTCCACCAGATGATCATGGTTGGAAGTTAAATGATGGGGCACTAGATACAAGTGGCTATCAGGAGAGTTAATGCCAAAAGAGTTGTCTGACAGTAATAGTAGAGAAGAATAATATGATACAGAAGAAGACAATTAAGACATGACTCAAGAAGGGAGGAGGAAAGAGAAGAGCAATTTCTGAATCAAAGGGAGCTGCATTAAGCTCTGATATACCACGGAAACAGCATGCTTAAAAGATCGCCAATTGAACAATATACCAATGATTAAAATTGGCAAATTCGTCTATCGGATCCAAAACACCAATGGTTCTCAGATGTGATAAAGCCAGATGTGGGTACAATGTCTGGCGACTTCACTGAATTCTTCAAGTGTGGCATTGTTGCACCAACATTAGGGAAGACCCAGAGATGCTCCAGTGTCCTGATTTGCTTCAAGGTAAGACTCACCTCGCAAAGGAAACCTTTGTCGGCCGTCTGGATCTCATCCGCTGAGACAACCGCCACTCCGCCACGAGAAGCCAGCCAGCGGAAGACGTCACCAGGTCTCAATACCAATAGACGCCACCTTGGGTGACAGCAAGTCTTTCTTTCCAAAGCCAAATCCCCCAAACTCCCTAGAGACTATTTCAAAGGACCGGACTTGCCTAGATATACCCCGGGCCTAAGGCGGTCAGCAGCCGGCCTTCTGTCCAAACACAGGGCGTTCCATACCAGGTTACTTGGCCGCTATTGCTCCGCATTGCTACGCGGCTGCATGTATAAGTTGTAGCTGGAGCTGGCCGAAGACACCCGCGACAAGCTGGCAGGAGGCATCCAAGACGAGTCAAGATTCTGGGTTACCCCACCCATACAGGGCAAGAATAGTCTACACATGAGTAGCACAGGGCAGGCGCCATCGATCTCAGGGCTGGGGGCATACGGGTAATGGGAAAAGCCAAGTGTGGGGTTTCAGGGGCAGAGACCCGGAAGCTCTTGTGTTTAACAAACATGTTCGAGTGCTTTTCGGAGAGGGGTTATGTCCGTATCTTGAAGCAGATGAACTATGTTGAACGTTGGGGGTTCAAGGGGCGGAGCCCACCCCCCCCCCTCCAAAAGCTCTTGGGTTTAGCATTTCCGACATTAGAGAGCTCTCGGTGTAGCCTCCACAATCATGAAGCATATGAACTATACTGCCCCTGGCGGGTCCCGGGTTCGGAGCCCGTGGAAGCTTTGAGTTAAATAGCATGTTTGAGTGCTCGGAGAGATCTCCGTTATCTCATTATCTAAAGCAGATGACACTAACTGCCTATGACAATAACAAAACAAAAATAACAACAACGGTATTTTTTTTTTTATTTACCCCATCCCCTGACCGCTCCCTAGCTATGCCACTGCTTCCGATGTGGGTCTTATAAGAGAGTGCAGTCCAAGGTGACTCCTAAGTAAACAGGACTATCACAGTGCTCAGGGGCGCTCCAGACCAGGCATCAAAGGTGACGCCTGGCAAGGCCGCCGCAGACGGAAAGCAGATATCTGTGCCCCGGATGGACTTGCGCGCTGATGGGTTCTCCTCACAATAGGGACGAGCCCATTTAAAGGCCCGTTGAGCCTCCCTTTGGACATCTGCATCCGATGCGCCAATGCAAGATGTCTTTCCAGACAAAACGACAGGCACCCGCACTCTCAGGGCGTCGCCGGCACAGATGCCGAACAGGAGAGCCATGAGCACGCTCCCCCGAGGCATTCCACCATTTCTTAAACAACAACTATGTGGACACGTTTGGTTGGGTCGCTACGCGTACACTCCATGCCTGAAGCTCTCGCAAGCAGGCGTTGTAAGAAGCTTGTTGCCCACTAGTGACCATCCGTCAAACACATCAAGACTCAAGACCCATGGTTATGCAGTTTCAAGGTGATCAGTGATTAAGGAGGCAGTGTGGTTGTGGTCTAGTGTATAGTAATCATGTAGACCCATTTTACATAAAGAGCCCTCTATATACACACTTGCAAACTACTCAGGTTAAGGTTTACTTTACCTCAACTAATCCACGGGGCATGACAAAGTATAAATTAGGTGACACCGGCATTTTGCCTTTAAAGAGAGACATTAAGTGTATAAATACACAGTGTTTCATGGTTCTGGTGGTAGTTTGAATATGACGCCCTCTAGAGGCAGCCTAAGCATGACAAAAGGATTCAACTCTTCTTGTGGATTTTTGGTGCGACTACGTAGTCACATAGTGCATGACTTTGGATAAAAAATTAAGATATATGTCAAAAAGGGCATAGTGAATATTGGCCGCCATTTTGAAAAACCTGCTTTGATAGCTATATGTATATATATAAGGTTTCCAAAAAGAGTGGTCTCCAAAAATCCCCGGGGGTGCAGGGGGTTTTTGGCTTATGGGCTCATGACCTAGTCATTGTTCTTTGAATTATTGTCTTTTTTATGAAAGAAAGAGGGAATTGTTTGAAATGCCTGTTTCAAAATCAAAATAAGCTGCTAATTATTTTGTCAAGGCGTGAGACACAATAGTCGATATTTCATCCATCTGCACTGATGACATCTTTTCAGTGTTACGCATGCTGTTTACCAATTTGCTGATGTTCTGTTGATGAATGTGGTTTCATGCTCGCGGATAATTCCACGCGTTGAGCCAGTTCTCCTTTAGGTGCGATCTGCTTTTCATTTCGAGTGGTGTTGTTTACTCAAATTTCATCTCATGTTTGTTTGTCTGCATATTTGTCTGTTGTCCATTTGTTTGCATATGCTTTCATGTTTTTAAGTATTTACTTCAGACCGCCATTGAATATAAAGAAAGGAAATGAAGTCGACGTCAATTGAAAATTGATACTTCCTTGACTTTAGACCTTTGAAACGGTAAAGTGCCACTTTTTCTGAAATTCATTTTGGAAAAAGGGAGTGTGGGTGATGCCAAAGTTTTGTTTGAAAAGCAACAACTTTTGTAGCAGAGCCAAATGTTTCCTCTCTCAAAACCGATACCTTGACAGCATTCCTCCATCAGTGAGGCCTAGGCTCACGTCACCGAGTCTTAAAAGTGACTGGAGGAGATTTTTTAGGAACGAATTTCTTCAATTGCACTGGATCGGTTGTAAGAAAAATGATTCCATCCCAACGATCTCATTGACCTACACTGGCTGCCTATCAAGCAACGTAAAAGTCCTTGTTTATAAGTCCGTCACCAGCCAAAATCCGGAGGGCAGTATAGGATAGTAACACCTTCCAGGTGAAGACTGGCGTCAGACAGGGCTGTCTGCTGTCCCCTTTTCTGTTTCTCTTAGTAATAGGTAATAAAGGGCACCACGTGGATAAGAGGAATGGAATTCAATGGATGCCTACACTTCTATCACATTACGCCCCAGCAGTGCAAATAAGTGCACAGCTTTATGAAATATCTCCACACGAGTTGAACTCAAGAACAACACCACATATTCATGGAAAAGATTATCGCCGAAGTTAACAATTTTACTTACTTGGGTAGCATCATAATCAAAAGAGGGGCATTTTGTTATTCAAGAAAGGTCAATGTTTGTAATACCAAGATTTCTTTGTAAAAAATATCAACAAAAATTATTTAATGATACCGATTCAAAATATGCTTTTTATTTTGCATAAAGTTGGTTTCATTTAATTATGGAGGGGTATAATGTCCCTATCCCCATACTCCCACAGGG
>JAMKCH010027116.1:0-18795 GCA_023653785.1 Ophioderma brevispina
GCTCTGATTTGGCACATTGGTCCACTTTTTTTGAACTTGCTCTCATCCATTGTCCGTATGTGTTTTTGTCTTACTGTTACCCAAATGATAGCATGTTGGATCGAGCCTTGGCTCATGATGCAAGGGTAGCCACACTTTTGCACACCCCTGCGCACGTCCATTCAAACGGCACTGGCACTTTTTCACACAATAGAGAAAATTTCTTTAATGTGCTCTCAAATGATAGTCTAGCCCTGGTCTAGGCCATTGGGAAGAACAGAGATATGTTTTTAACACATAAAAAAACATACCCCCAAAACGATATGGACATTGATAGGAGGATAAAGCCATCCAGGTAATTTGTAGGTCCAACTTTTAAGTTTTTCATAACTTTCATCACGAAATGTGTATATTACCTGAATATTTTTGACTCGTACTTAAACACAAAGTTTTAGACCGTCAAACAGTGTGCAAAATCATGGAACATGATGCGTGCATGTCTTGTGTTAAACGCCACTTTCATCTTCTGCTGAAGTAACGTCGACGGTCGCCATTTAAATTATAAATTCTATTACCTCTACTTGCCCAATATTCAAAGCGCGCTCTTTGATTTGGTTGTTTACTGCCCATTATTCTGCAATAATGGGCCTCGATTACGCTCTAATGCGTGATGCAAAGCGCATGTTCTTTTCGCGCGGCCCATCACATCACTATACCGCACACGCTAAATTTTTACGCGGAAAGACAAGCGCGCGCATCTAAAACATAAACAACTGTTACGTTTTTACTTAAAATGTCCAGTTTTTTTTGGTATTAATTTTTACTTGCTTACTGTAATAAATATAACTAAAGGTGCATTTCATTGTTTATGTCGAATAATGTTTCCTCTAGTGTACATAAACATTTGAATAATGTTCTCGGGCTTCGTCCTCGTCCATTATATTTTTACTTGCCTCGGACCCATTATTCTTGCATAAACATGAACATCTTACCCTTTCTTTCTTAAATCGCTCTGTTTACCGATAAGGAAGCTGGATTTGGTCTTATCATTTTGGGTGAGGGCTTTGTATATAAAAGCTTTACAACCATGCAAAAATTTTATGATTTTGAAAAATCTTGAGGCCGCACTATTTTTCATTCATTTCATTCAGCTCTCCAAATGGCAGAGAATTTATTTATCAGTATAAAATCGAGCCACCGCCTTACAATACAATGTTATAATAATATCACAATCAGTCTCTAGGAGTCAAAATGCGAGTTCTTTTCTTGTAAGCATGCAAGATAAATTTTGATACAGACTTGACAGAGTTTACATCACTTGATTTTAACAAAGAAACAAAATAATTTAAGTTTGGCACATGTTCGTGCAGAAAACGAGTACGTTCATTACTATATAATGGGCAAATCAGTAGAAAATGGAATACATCTTCAATGTCACCAGTGTTACAGAGCTTACAAATACGATTTGATCTGGGAATATTATACCACCTCCCGCACTCAAATGTGCCGCCAGTGTCTCTTTAACCTAAAGCTCCGCATGATTTTGAATATTTTTTTTCTCCACAATTCGTGGGCCAAAGGACACTTGTAGTGACCATTGTCAACCATGTCCATTTCCATATGGCAGTGCCCATGGTCAGACACATGCTACTTGAAGTGACCATGGTCAACCATGGTCAGACAATATAGCCACTAAGTGTCATGTCAACCATGGCTAGACAATAATCAGTTTCCTAATTTAGTGACCATGCTCAGACATGGTCAGCCATGGGACTACCTTGTTCAACCATGATCAGACTTGAGTTTCTGGGTTAGTGACCATGGTCAGTCACAATTGCACTGAAGTGACCATGGTCAACCAGGGTCAAATGAGGTGATAAACATGGTTGACCATGGTATACTTGAAGTGACCATGGTCAACCATGGCCCACAAGGTGATGACCATGGCTGACAATGCTCAGCTATGCTAACGCATGGTCGACCATGGTATATTTCAAGTTACCATGGTCAACCATGGTCAAGTCAGGTAATGACCATGGCTGACCATGTTTAGCCATGCTAAAGCACGGTCGACCATGGTATACCATGGGGACCATGGTAACCACGGTGGACCATGGTCAAGCCACCATGGCTGATCATTGCTGACCATAGTCAACCATGGTCAGCCATGTCTTGACCACGGTTGACCATGCTAGCACAGTTGACATTTCGCCTAGGAATAATTCAATATTTTCACTATCAGTTAAATATCCAGGGCTATTAATTCGAATGATATATTGCACTTTCAATTCCAGAAAAAAATAGCTTTTGTGCTATATTCAAAGAATAAAGCTGTGGGTTTTATATAAAACTTAACATTTTATTTTAGTGACACACACGCACACTCACACACATACATACATACACATACACACTATGGAATACAAATAAAGAGTACTATCGTATTACACTTCACCCTTTATCATTTAACCTGGATATCTATAAAGCTGGTTCATTTTAACACAATTAAACATCAAAATTCACCCATTTATACCTAGAAAACCAGTTCATTTTAATGCAAATAATCGCAAATGAAAAATGTCGCCAAGAGGGTGTATAGTGTTCTTCCCACAATGCAATTCTTCCAATACAAATTTTGCACTGTTTGTCACATGAATTTATAGTGACAAAAAGTATGAACAGAAGTTATCCCCATCTTGCAATTTAGGTACTTTTGAAACTATAAATTCACTTGACAACCAGTGCAAAGATTGTTGTCTATGAAACTGGTTAATTTTAACACAAATAAACAAAATATTATGCCTTTTACAAAAAAAATGTAGTATTGCTCTTCAGACATTAACAATTTAACTTAATGTTGTCTATAAAATTGGTTCATTTTAACACAAAGAAGTCAAAACTCTTTCCCTAGTATTCGTTTCACACTATTATAAGTTTACTGTCGATAAAGTGGTTCAATTTAACCGAATTAAACAAACAACAAAAACACAACACATATAAAGCATTAAATAGTATTGCCCATTACCCATAGAAGTGTAATCTTCGATTATTGTGGGTATCTATAAAACTGAGTTTCATTTTCAACAAAACACGCAAAAAAAAGTCGCCCATTAGCAGTTTAACTTTGCTGTCTAGAAAAGTGTTCATTTTAACACAAATAAGCCCAATAAACAAATAAGCATAATATAGTATTAACCTCATCACACATATACGAGTTAATCGTGTAATTTATTACAGATAATTTTTAAAACAACACAAAAACAACAACTTAAAAGCCTTTTCAAAGAATAAAGTGTAATACAGTATTGCTCATGGCTCATCCCCATTAACATTTTACCTTTGTTGCCTATAAAAGTAAAATTTTAAAAAAAAAAAAAAAAAAAGGCATAACAAAATGCATTTTTTGTAATAAGGGTAATTTGGTGTTTTGTCCATTATCTGTTAACAGTTTAACTTTGTTTGTCTGGTAAACTTGTTCATTTTAACACAAATAAAACAAAAATTAAAAAGCCACTATCATTCTTTTTTCGCAAATTCAAAATGCCCATGTTTCTCTAAACTGATAGTGTTAGGTCATACCAACGCCGTATATTACTGTTCTTTGTGAATAGCAGACACTTAAGTGACAGGAGCGATACATTTCCTGTTCTCTCAAATTAACACTTGATCTGTTGTAACCAAAAATGGCATTGTAATAACAATAAGTAAAACAAAAATGGTCTTTTAATCAGCACCTTTTAAAGTGACAAACTATTTTCAAGAGTGCAGCTCATTTTTTCATCATTCACATAGCAACTAATTGTTTATGGACATCATTGCAACCATCTACTCGATTTTTAGGTGACTGCACGATTAACCAAAATATTTATACCACCATAAGTGACCTTGAACTCTTGTTATGGTCCTCATAACTTTACTCATTGAACTACAATCCCATTTGCTTTGTGACTATAACTGAAAATTTTGCATGCGAGGGGGAATTTTTACACGTATACCGAGACACTTTCGTCCCTCTGTCCTCTCTCATCTGGACAAATTACCTTTATTTTCTTCGCCCCGTTCTTCAACAAATAACCGAATTTGATAATGCAACCGACAACTAACATTTATCAATGGATGTCCAGTTACTTAACCTCCTGCTCTGGTACTTGACTTTATCCATTACATCAATTTGTAATCTATCTCTCCTAGGAAAACCTTTCCTATGATAAATAACACGATAAGACTATAAACACAGGTTTTGTGTCCAATATTTACCGTTAATTTATGTACTGCCTTCCCGTATGTGTTTGTATTGATCAATTTTGATTATATCACTTTAAAGTGTTGATCTATTTTTATATCTTTGGCAATTGATTACCTTTCGAATCTAACCTATTCCGTAATTCTCTTCTCTCCCTTTACTAAAAGCTAGCATATTATACATGTAATGAAATATTTCAGCAGGCGTAAAAATTTTATTTTATTTTATTTCAGACTATTTAAAGAGGGTAGCCGCTATAAGTGAACCAGCACTGCTTTACACAAGGGCCCTCTGTACAAATAACATCAAAAAATAGCAATACAATATCAATTATAAATAAAATTGCAGTACATATAAAAATACCATCTAAAAAGCTAAAACATGGAAAGAAGTCAATTAAATAGGGCTTAATCTGGTTTTGGCGAACGACACGAATGAAACGAAACGTTTCGCATTTTTAGTCTTTGCGAATGGTGTCTTCTGTGTGTACACCATGAAATTTATATAATTTTTGGGGTTTTTGTAGTGACCATTTAAGATTATTGTTGTTTTTAATGTGTTTGATAACTAACCATAACGTTGCATCGTCACTACTTGTGGACCTGTGTGTCATTTGTGATTTTCCAAATGCAAACATACGCTAATTTGTTAATCAAACTTATTTTTTTATTTTTCCTGCTCACATAGTTGGCATTGTCAGAAATGATTATCTACAGGATTTGACTGCCTCAAACGTTCATTGTTTGGGTGCAAATTGACGCCCGTTTCGCATTTTTGTATTTTGCAAATACGGGCTTATAATTTTTCACAGGATTAAGTTTGGCACTATCTTTCTTTATCATATTATAGAACATTAAGAAAGCTGCATTCCTGTGGTAAATTGCAAGGTTCACATCCCTACTTTGGGTGCAGTGAGCCCTAAAATGATTTTTTTCAAATGTAATCATCCATTTTGTTGAAAGCAAAATTATTTTTTTATTATTCCTGGCTCATATATCGGCGTTGGCAAAAATGATTATCTGCAGGATTAGATCCCTACCGTTTATCTTTGGGTGGCAATTAGCCGTTTCGCATTTTTGTATTTTGCGAAACGGCGTATAATTTTTCACAGAAATTAAGTTTTGCACTATCTTTCTTTGTCATTTATAGAAACCTAACATGCATTCGTGTGGTACGGACAAGGTTCACATCCCTATACTTTGGGGGCAGTGAGCCCTAAAGTGATTTTTCAATGTAATATATAAGCTAATCTTTCCCGCAAACTTATTTTTTTAATTTTCAACACCCCCCCAAAACAAAAACAACCCTATAAACTTAGCAACCCGACCAAAACATGCACTTTGACAACACACACTCACTCGCACACACACACAACACCCCCACATACACCAACAGGCCAAACAAAAAATGCACACCCTCTCACATACACCCACACCCACCCATACACCCACTCACCACCACCCACCACCCACCCAGCTAACCACCATCCGCAACCACTCCCCCCCCACACACCATACATCACCACCACAACCACCCCTCCCTGACACACACCCACCCACCAACACTGCCCACACACTTCACCATACAACTCACCGCCCAAACAATAAGGCAATAGGCATAGAGCAATAAAGCAAGTAGCGCTCATATTGGTAATGTAGGACTGCGGGCTGTCACCTACTGTACCAGCTGACTGGGTACTTCATGGTTGGAATCGTAATCTACCCACTCTCAATGGACATGTAGTCCTCATTTACCAACAGCAAAGATCATGCTCTTACTTATAGTCCCGGGTATTTTTTCATCTGCTTAAAGAACTACGGGGTTACTTTACTTCAAAGAACTGTTGCCAGCAAATGTTGCATTTCCAGCCAAAATAGAATTTTTCTTACAACACAGCTGAGATGGGTAGATTGGAACTTGCACTAGTGCTTATAATTTTAACACTGAGGCATATTATGGCCAACCAAACACCCAAGTTTATCTCAGAAAATTGAAAAAAAACATATGCATTTTTTTTAAATGCTACTGCTGAAATTGCAGATTTTTAAAATTGCATTTTTGACCCACTTAAATTTTTTTGTTCGTTGTTTTGGGCCAATATTGTTTTGGTTTTCTGAATTTTGTAAAAGAAATTTCAAGTGAGTACAAGCCAAAAAACCTATTGGAAACTGCCTATCAATTTTCTCAATAGCTCTCTGCACACAACGCCGTGCATTGTGAGTGAACTCTTCCTTATCTCACCACGCCAAGCACAGTCCCCTACTAGTATCGGGAATGTCACACAGACATGTTAGAGTGCACTGACTGCTGGTGTTTGTGTATACACTTGATGTACCTTATTGACACTTATTGTTTTTTAGTATTAAAAAGAAAATCAATAATAACAAAAGTGCTGAAGTATCACAACAACAAGCTGCATACACATGTATTTAATCACAACATGCTACATCTAGCGAATAACTTGATTATTAAACTTATATTAAGTGATAATGAATAGACATTTTTTTCATGTAGGCACATGCAAGTTTTTTTCTGGTTGTGCAGAAATTACAATGAATGTACGTTATAAATAGCAAAGTTAATTTCAGAATGTCAGAACTTTATAATGGAATAACAGCAGCAACTTTCTAATCTGCACAAGAATGCTGTGCCTGTACATTACCCCCGGGCCACGGCACACCCCCTCGATTAATATTGGAAAGCAGGCTAGACACTGTCACTAAGCGGCCGCTGTTGTACAACTCTTTGGTAGGCCAAAGGGGCCACAACGTGCAGCTATCTACGCTCAGACTCTTTTTTCGTTACTAGCGCTTTTATCCAATCGGAATAATTTTCCTGATCGACGTGGATAGAGTTGAAAGCTGCACGTAGAGTCGGGAAGTAAACACCTCGTGCATAAATAATACACAAATTATACTAGTACTTACTATACTAAGCTCCTCATGCCTATAGTGTAGGGCCCATATAATGCAAATATATATGAGTGTTAGACTATGAAAAAGGAAGAAAAAAGTTTCAGCACGAGAAGGTGTTTATCAAGCCCCCAGCGTGTGTCAGAATTCAACCCCCTAAGCGTAGTGAAAAATAACATAGGATTACATTCGATACACATACCAATTAATTACAATACGTTTGAAGTTTACTGATATAAATTTAATACTATTTCATACTACGAGCACATACTGACGCGCCACCAGGCCAGTATTGCTTTTTAACAACTAAGCCTGACTAATGGCCGAAGCAGTGGCCGCCAAGCTCCACTTATCGACAGGATCACTCTCCGTAGCGATCACTATAACAAGAAACCAAGGCCGACAGCTCCCGACCCCGTGGTAGTGACCGCTGCGGCATCATAGCGTGCTTCGCTACTGACAGGGTTAAAGTGGAGTGCAAGGTAGCTTTTTTATTAGTCTACGGCGTCAGATTGTTGCGGACGGTACGCTAAGGAGTCATAATAGCTTCAGATTGTGACTGACGTATATAAGCGAGCATGAAACACAAGAAGGCCGGCCAATATATAAATTGAGGAATTGAGAGTTACTCCATGATATGTTAATTTTTTGCAGAAGATAATGAAAGTCCGTAGCTAAACCATGCAGATATAATATTCACACATAGTGAACACTTAAGGATATAATACTCTCCGATCGCGTGCCTCTTTGTACTATTATTATAAGAATTGTAGTTTAAATATTTTATGCCAGGTTGTTCCTCCGGACTCTACGTGCAGCTGTAAGTCAGCAGTGAGTGCAAAAACGAATTCGATTGGTTAAATAGCTGCACTACCGAAAAATTAGCTGCGGTCGTAGCTAGCTGCATGTGTGGCCCCTTTGGCCTACCATACACCTGGCTACGAGCTGGTAGATCAGGTGTTTTTGATAAAACAACTATGAGTCAGAGTTGTTCGCCCAGATCCATATGCCTTTCAGATATTACCATAACCCACATTATGAACTTTGTAAATTCGTTTGAACTGGCATCATGGGACCTTCCTAGCCAAAGTTGTGGCATTGAAATCATGATAATGGGCACATATTTGACTTTTTGACACTTTCTCATTGCAAATTTGGCCAAACATGTCTCTTTGATATAATGGCAAGAGGAAAATCTAGAGCACTCTTTTTTTAGAAAATAGTACCAAGAGTTGACTTATTACCCTGTATGCTGTCGATTGAACCAGATTTATACCTCACCGTCACTACGAATTGGTGATATTTTTAGCATTGACTGTACTGACTTTTGAATGGGAGTTACCTGTAAAACTGAAGTCATGATGTAAAGCGGTGTACTGAAGAAGGATTTGTCCAAAATGTGCTAAAAACAATTTTAAAAAGAAATGCATTTTTTTCAAAATGTTTCAAACTTTTTTTCTTGGCCTAATAGGGCCGATTTCAAGTCCAAAGTCAGTTGGTCACTTTTAGCCTTTTCAATCATTTCAACAATAACCTTAAGACGGTCATGAACTGTCTGAAGATTTTTAGGGAAATGTGTACATTATGACCCCCCTTTATTTTCTTGCATTTTTAGTTGTGTCAAATTCGTGTTAAATTTAGCCCCAAATCTGCATCTCTATATATAGCATGAGTCCCCTGTTTTGGCACAACATTGTACGATATAGGAACTACTTCCCGACTCCCTAGAAGAGATTGCAGTACTATAAGAATAGGGACGCAGTTCCAGGTCATTTGTTTCGATCATTTGGTAATGATCTTGACTCCTGCATGACCTTTGATCTCATCTTTACCCTACTAAGACGCCTGTCTTAATGTATAAGCATCCATGTATATTGAACATGGATCCATAACTGCCAAAGAATCTATACTTTGATTACCACCAAATAGGCGGGCCTCATAGCACTGCGAACTGATATGCATAAGTAGGCACACGACAATGCAAGGACGCCTAGTGTAAGATTATGTGTGATGCGCGCGATTCTGTGGCAAACGCTCAGTACATTTGGGGGTTTTTACTTTTAACGCGGCGGAACGATAACACCGATAATTCCTGCCTATTTGGTGGGAATAGTATAGAGTAGCTAAATGTTCAGATAAGGTATCTAAATGTTTGACACACACACACACACCCCACACAAATCATCCAACATAAGTTCCGTCCCTGATTGCCCAGTTGTATCGGACGATCTAACAAATGAGGTTTCAAATGGATCCGAAGTGGTTCTGTATGTCTGTCCGACATTTTTCTCAGAGATCACAGCTCGTACAGCAGTCTTACAGCCTTCAAATTGTGAGTGGATGGGTGTAACTGGAGCTGCAAGAGAACAAGTCCCAAAAAGGACCATTTTTAGGGGGATGGGTCCCCATTTTCAATAAAATGTCCACATTTTCAAAGCTCCCCTCACCCCCCCCCAAAAAAAAATATCCTGCATTTACACCCTGAATGCATATATGTACTACATGTACTGAGAATTTGACTGTTACTAATGCACTTGTACAATTTTTTTTTTCAAATCCCGGCCCTGGGGTTCCCGGGACATAGCGGGTTATATGCCGGGACATCGCCGGCATGTAACAAAAGTATTGCCCTTCCAAGCTGGGATGTTAGCCGGGACATGCCGGGAAGGTACGTTAGCTTGTCCCCGCCCTTCCGGGACAATCATTGATGATAGTCTGGACTTACGTGGGCGGACATAAACGGGACTTTAACGCATGGGTCACACCATACAAAACCAGATATCAGTGAGCAGTATCGCCGTCAAATCTGTAATATATCACCATTTTATATAGCTACCATTGCAGTCCGTTCCATGTCGATGTCGTCGTGAAAGGCAAGCTATACAATTAGCACCACACGCACGTCGGCGCACGGTCGGATATCAACTAATCCGAGGATCGATATTTTTCAACGCAAATCGCTAGAAAAACATAAAAAATCAACAGGAAAATTTTAAAAAAATAATATCAACTGATCCCAAGAAATTTACCACGAGGGTCGCATATATTGATACCCACTGACAGATACGGTATGGGCATTATTCAAGTTTAAATAGCAAGAAAGTCACTATCACAGAGTAGCCCGACAAAATGAACAATCCGTGAGATCTTGTTTGTTTAGCTGAAGTTCCGTTGGCAGAGTATGATGCGGGTTTTAGATATTACTCTGCTCCGTTTAGTGGTCAGATATCGCCGTGGATAATGGGATTTTTTTAAACAAACCAACCAACGAGATTGTTTCTCAAACATAATTTCCCGATGTGGTGAAATTTCGGCTCGGTTCTGACACTGGCGATCCAAAATGTAGTTGATTTTTATAGCTAGACTGTTTGTCGCTACCGGGACCGAGCCGGGATTGTACAGAGTTTTAAAGCAGTCACCGCCCCCATTGGCCGAGCCCGAGAATATACGGGGATTGTCACACCGAAACCGCTAGTAGGGGCCAGGACTAGCGGGGATTACAAAAAATGTACGCCCGGCTACCCGGATTTCGTGCTACTTTACTTTAGCGGGGACAAGGCGGGGTTGTCACGACAGCAAAATGTACATTCCCGGCTAGTCCCCGCTATCCCGGACGCCCAGGGCCGGGATTGAATTGGACAAGTGCATAAACATTCAAATTGGAACCCCAGAGGAATGAATTGGATATAGCAGTATGCATGGGAACAACACCTGGTATCATACACCACACCCCATGTAATGGGTACCTGAATCAATACACCATATGAAGATTAAAACATGATTCCTAATTGGTTAATTTGCTCCATCATTAGAGTTAATTTCAAGTAGCATTCAAATCCATTACCTATTGTGACCAGTAATTGTTGTGTATTCATGTTTGCATGTGTACAGTGGTATTCATTATACACAGTGGTGTGTGCATCAGGGGACTTGGGAGCTCGTTTACCCCCCAGGGTTTTGGCACAAAAAATCCATTTAATTTTCGTGTAAGGTGGTTTGAAAAAGTACTTTCCCTCCCTATACTATTACTGTGTAATTTTTTATAATATTTTGGAAAGTCTTAAACAGTAACTAAAACCCTAACAATTTCACCCTAATTTTTTTTCAAAAAAAATAACCCCCCCCCCCCCCAGCCAGAAGAACAAATTCACAATTTGGGGCAAAAATGATTGATTTCTGGCCCCCAAAACACCAAATTTAGCAAAAACCCGGGGGTGGGGGGGGGCAGATGGGAACTCACATTATAAATGAATAGGGGTAAGACTCTGCCTCCAAACCATGGGCATTGTGACAGAGGACTGAAAACAAAATTGTGTCTCTGGTTGAGAGACAGCCATGCAAATGCCCCAAAATAAGGGTTTTCCAAGTGACATATTTTCATAATTTTCCCCAAAAAGGGTTGTCCAAGTGACAATTTGCATAATGTTCCCCCAAAAGACTAATAATTTGTGTATTCTTAATGAACTACATATCCACGTAAACGTGCTCAGTGCGCTGTGCGGCAGCCTTGAAGGCACTCGGCACATCAGAAAAACCATAATACCAGAACATATTTATGCAAGAGCTCGAGTATTGATCAAGAAGCCAAATTCACATAAAGCCCTGAGAATGGCCCCTGCCAGGATCGAACCCGGACTATTGGTAAAAGCGAGGGAAGATATGCAGTGCCAACCCATGGCCTTTGGGTGAAATTTGTGCAAAATTTTGCTTGGTGAAGCATTTTTCAAAATTGCCCCAAAATGGGTCATTGGGTGACATTGGTACACTTAAAAAAAATAGCTCTTTGGGTGATATTTTTAAAATAAGGGTCTTTGGATGATCCGAAAAGGGGGTCTTATAACGGGGGTGGAAACTTGGGGAAGAACAAAACTACCCCCCCCCCCCATCACATAGAGGGATAGGAATACACACAAATACACCATTCAGGTGTGCCTCAGCCTGTTTTTTACAAGGAAATTAAAGCACTATCAGTGATTTGATAATCAGAACATCAAAAAAAATCAATCAACACTCAGATTTTTGCATGTTTGTAACACGTACAGGTATCCTAACAAACCCCTCCATTAATGGAACCAGAAGCAACCTAATAAGGACGAAATCGGAAATTTAGTCATTACTGTCCATTCGTACACTTACTACAACACGTAACTCAATGGAGATTCGTATATTTGAATACTGCCGTTTTCTTCCTTTTCTGTTAATTCTTCAGTTGAAAAAAGTAACTTATGAGAATTCTACAGACTTATCCTTCATTTGTAAACTATTCCTGCAAATTTCAAATATTTTCACTCTTTCGAATAAATCACTGATAGTGTCTTTAACATTTTTCAGGAAAACCAATAAAATTTCTCAAACTTAATGCCAAAACTGCACCAGAAATACAAGAAAGAAAATAAATAGTCAACTTTTGGAGTTTTATTATCAATTTTGTAGGTCTAGTTAGAGGACAAAACCAAGTGTACAGGTTTCCAAATTCAGCTACCTTTGTGATTTTTTTTTGTTTTTTGTTTTGGAATAGTAACTGCTAATTTGTAGCTTCAATTTCTACAAATTCGTGTGTTACTTAGAGAAATAAATGGGTAAAACAGTATGAGGAATATAGTAAGCAATAAGTATATTATAAAATGTAGTTTGAGCATAAAGTTATGATACACCAGCCCAGGCACACCATAAATATTTAACACAGAGTGAACAGGGGCTTCATACCCCTCTAAGTATATTAGTCCCAATCCATATAGTCCCCACTGTGCCTCTCTGGCCCATTACTGCATACTGACACCACTACTGATAAATTGGTGATATTGTTTCAACTACACACAGGAAAAAGGAAACAAAACCTATTAAATGTTTGATAAAGTGCACCACTTGCTCTAATTGAGCAAACAGACATTTTATTGACGTAGTAATGATCTATTACCTTCCAAAGAGCAAAACTTAAATGGTTAGAAGTTATTGCACTTTTACCCGCTTAAGCATGTACACAGGAGAAGATGAACTCGGGGTAAGAATATATCATTTCAGCACCAATCTATTAACACTCTTTCTTCAAAAAACCCTGTAGTAATTCTGAAATTAAATAGAAATTGCCCAAAAATCATTACGACAAGCTAGATCCAAACTCCAGAGAGAATAACTGGGTTTTATGAATTTGGTTGGTGACATTTAGTCAGGGAGTAGCTCGCATTACATTCGGGATAATGAATTTTCTCAAGTTATCTCAGAATTGGTGGCTATGGCGAAGGAGTGTGCAGCAAAAATTCCAACTCTAGAGTGTGTTTTTGCCATCTGTGGGCTTGGAATCTGATTCGGTCATTGATACAATACTCGTTGCATCATGTGTATCTCCTTAGAGAAATCAATTTGCATTTTGATAGAGCTTTGGGGACTCTTTGGGCGCATTGTTCGTTTTTGTACATTCATACCAACTTGGAGTTGATAATTGAGTGCTTTGTTTTGCAGAAAAAAATGAAGGCCCCAGGTCTTTTCTGGATTGAGTTGAAACTAGTTTTGAGGTTATCTGCAGTTGTCAATTAATCATTTTCATCAGCCATCCATCATCAAACGTTTACATTTGATATTCATGGACTGTTTCGTCAATTTACAATTCAAACATTCCAAATTTGGCGCGCTGTTCATTTGGAACAATCACAAAAGATGCAAATTGGTAATTGAGTATTTAGTTTTGAGCTCTGACTGAGCCAGTGGATTTATCTGCTGATGGGTGGGAAACTAGTTTTGAAGTTATTGGAATTTCCAGTAAGTCAGTGGGTTTATGTTTAATTGATTTTTTGTAGAATCAATTTAAGCATTTAAACATAGAATCATGCACTGCTTATGTCATAAATGTTCATGATAATCATTTTGATCATGGAGGGTTTGTGAAGAACCCAGGCTTTAGTTCCTGATGTAAGTGAATGTTTTCTTTGAATCTCTGACTATTATCATCAATTTTAATGTCCCCTGGAGTAATTTGAATTATTCAAATTTGACACACTTTTTGTACATGTTTGTATGTGTAAATGTTTGCCAGATAGACATTTTGAAGCATGTTCAATTATTTTTTAGAAAAATAAAATTTGATTTAAATTGATATGTGTCCACACAAATTTAATAATTTAAATATTTATTTCAATGAAGATTTACAGGAAGATGACCCGATTTAGCTTTGTAAAGTTTTCATCTTAATTTATATAACACGACCTGGGGCCCGTTCCCCAAACTCGTGCATAACCCTACGTGTATACTAACTCATGCGTATATCCTACATGACAGACCTTTTCATAGCAGTTACAGTGCTTTGGACAAATTGGTCCACTCAGGCATGACATAGTATGCACGTAGATTTACGACTGAGTTTCGGGAACGGACCCCTGGAACCCATCACACATACCCCATCTGTAAAGTTTTGTGCCAATATTTAAAATCATTTTGATATGAGAGCTACATGATTTTGTAAGGCCATATAATACTATTTAAAATTATTATTGGTCAACCAAAATGGGGTACTTTTCACTCATAATACTTGAACCAATCATCTTTTAGCCCTGAGATGCCTGGAAACGTATTGTCAATTTTAGGAAAATTATCTAAGGAACCAAACATGGTGTAGGAATAAATTTGATATCAATTTAAGGCTTAAATAATGCAGATTGTGATCCAGTTAAAATTTCAAGTGTATAAGAGTGTAAAGTACACTGAGCAAAACATAACCAAAACAAACCAAACCAAAGAATACTGTGTTAGGCCCAACAGCAAATAGGTAACATGATTCCAGGGTTGTTTTTAACTCTATGTCTATATCTGTCGATAATCATGTGATGCTGTTTGGGTTTAATTGGCATTCTCAATGATTCAGTGTCAGTGAACTGATCATCAAATTTTAAATGTTTGTGTGACATGCTCATCCATTAAAACAGAAATGATCGTATTTTGCATGTGTTTCAATAAGTTAATCTTATTTTGTTTGAAGTCTCGGGGCTTCTGGGTTTGTCATGGATTGTACGTGTGAAACTATAGTGCTCGGGGTGTTCAATGTTTGAGTGGTTTTGTAATGAATTTTAATTTTTTTGTTTCAAATGATATTTTCATCAATTCTGATAAAACTGATAAAATGGAGTTTTCAATAATTCAGCAGTTTATATCACACATTTTAAACTTTTCTGTTACTTTTTCATCATTTGAACTTTAAGCAAATAAATAATGTTTACACAAAGTAGTTAATTTTAGCTAAGCCTTTGGGGATCTTCTTAACATTACCAGAGTGTAAAACAGCTGTAGGGATTTAATGGGTTCTTAATAATTCAATATTTTCACTATCTCTTAAACATCCGAGGCCATTAATTCGAATGATATATTGCACTTTCAATTCCAGAAAAAAATACAAGTTGGGAAGCGCATTCTGGTCCTACAGCGATGTAACTAAAACACTGAGTGAAATCAATGTTAGGAAATATAGCCAAAATTGGGTACTGTAGCTCATATTCTGAAAGGAAATCATGGGGTTTGGGGGTCACTGAAAATGGGTGACAGGGATGATTTGGCTCTGATTTGGCACATTGGTCCACTTTTTTGAACTTGCTCTCATCCATTGGCAGTATTGTTTTTGTCTTACTGTTACCAAATGAGAGCATGTGGATCGAGCACTTGGCTCATGATGCAAAGGTCGTGGGTTTGAGTCCCACTGTCGCCAACACAATGTGTCTCTGGGCAAGACACTTTATCTCAATTGCCTGCGAAATGGGGAGCTGCTAGGAATATTGGTGCACAAAGGTATGAATATGCCTTGGGTATGTATGGCAGCTGACATATTCCAAAGATATAGCGGTAATAATTGTAAAGTTCTTTCATACAAATGAAAGGTGCTCTATAAATGCTACAATTATTATTATTATTAATATTATTATTATTATTATTATTATTATTATTGTTATTAGTTATTAGGTGAGTTTGTGAGTTTTGGGGTGATACGGATTATATCTAGTCGAGGAGTCTGTATCGGGCGAGGGCGCATACCCAAGCAGAACAAAATAAGCACAAACATATGGCCTAAAGAAAATAAGGGTGATTCACAAAACAAAAAATACTTTACGGTAAATTGACTGTAGGCATATTGTTTTAAATGAGTGCAAGGGTGACAAATTTTCAGCGACAAGATTCTTTGAAAATAAACAGCCCTAAAAATCATCTTTTTCTGATTCACAAAACAAAATTATTGATCTATTTTAAAGTCTTTTAGTGTATGTGAGAGCGATTATGCTGAAATCGTGTTCCAACTCGGTTCAACTTTGCTAAAAATCGCCAAATTAGAGTAGTGATTTACGTCAAAAATGAACGCCAAATTTTCGAATTTTTGTTGTCATGATGCATGGTCATGCATGCGCAGTTCCTAACTGACATGATACGGATGTTGAGACGCGCTCCGAGGGGTGATACGGGATATATCTAGTCAGTAAATTAAGGCGATTATCCAATGAAAATCGAGGGATCTACATGATGGTATGATAATATTATAAACCATGCTGATACCAAATATGGTCATGAAAAGCACACCCACTGAATGCTTTATAGTTCATTTACATTTAGAGCAAAATACTGCCCAACTAATAAACACTGTTGCTATACATTCTTTAAAGAGACATGGGGAGATTTCCAGAAAGAAGCGTCCCAAATTTTTTTCGAACATAGGTTTTTTACATATTTGGAATGCTTACGAATGTATTAGATCACACCTGAAGTGAATAAGCCGAATACGCCGTTTTTATGTAATAAGATGATGATTAGTAATTTCTGTCGTGCATGACAGAAAGTCAAAAACATGGTTTTCTATGGGGAACGATTACGATAGCAGGCAAGTTCAAAACAAGATTTGCGGTTTTCTTTTGCACCTGTTTGTCCAATAAACCTTCCAAACGTCCTCGGTAGGTGGTCTACAATCGATCCAGTGAAATTTGAGAGAAATTCAAATCATAAAAAAATCTCCTCCTGTCACTTTAATATCTTAATTCATGTTCATACTACCAATGTACTAATGCTATGCTTCCTACATCAAACTTTCCTATTAAGTATGTAACAACTCATACCCATATATATTCCAGTGGTATGTAAGTTTCTATAGAAATCTCACTTTACGCCAGGATAATACCAGTCAACGTCAACTATTCCCCATCACATAGAAGTTACATGCCATGCAAACATACATGACACTACCCAGAGGGTGTATTGAGTCAATCCCACAATCACCAGTTTTGGGAAATTTCACCTCAATTAGCGTCATGTGATCCCACAAAAATCCTACTCTTAACACCATAAAAAGGTCCTGACCTTTATGCTCATTTAGCCCACAAAGCGTTAGTACTTGGGAATATTTTTGCATAATCATGAAATGTCTTGTGGTTCTTAAACTTTGAAACACTTTTTATCCCCTAGACTTAATGTGTTTTAAGTACATTCAAGTATAGGCCATATTGGCAATGCATTATGGGATTGATTCCAAAACACCTCTGACACTACCCTGTATTTGAAAGCCGTCCTATAGAATTATCTAATATATCCCAGTCAGAAAAGGTACAAAGTGTCCCACATAAACATGGTATTGTCACAACCTTTCATTTCATTGGAATCGGTGATACACCTTTTGGCATCTTAGTGTCAAATTGAGGAGTTTCAGTAAAATGACACAACGGCTCACTGTCACCACCCCCCCCCCCCGGCCAAAAGAAAAATGAGGAATTTCGGGCAAAAATCTTCGATTTGGGCCAAAAATCACCAAAATGGCCAATTTTGGAAAAATCAGTGATTTTGGGCCAAAATTGGTTACAAATCTCCAAATATTTTGATACTTTCCCCCCCAAATTTCACTTTGCCCCCCCCCCAAAAAAAATCACTTTGCCCTCTGTCCCCCCCCCACCCCAGAAAAGAGGCCTGGTGTCACACTGGTTGGGTTTAAGAGGGTCATATTTAATTCATAGTTTAGATTATTTGCAACTCTGGATAAATTGATGATTTATCTGGTTTCCCATTTTAAAGGAAAAAGAAAAGAAAAGAGTTTGAAAATCAGGCTGCCCTGACAAAAAAATTCCAAAGGCACCAAAAATCATATTTTGACCATAACTCAGTAAGTTTGGTTGAATCTTTTCACTTTGGTGGCAATACCAGCTGTTTTAGTGTTATTAGGACTCATTCATGCTACTTTTACCCTTACCATAGCATTTTGTTATTTCTGCCCTGGATTTTATACATTCCGTTAAACCATTCTCCATTATAGCCCAGTACCATCGGAGTAGTTCTGAGTACCTGTAGAAGAATAAAATAATTGACGGAAACTATATAATTCTTGAAAAAATGATCTTTTTATTGGAAGATGTCGGAAAGAAAGCACCAGGACTAGCCACATCCATAACAAAAAATAAAAAGCCAAGGCCACTTTCCATTCGTTCTTAAACGGAAAATATGTCAAGATTTTTTGTCAAGCTCAAGTTTGACTTACATTCATAAAATTATATGTACCCCAACATCAAGAAATTTCCCGAAAAAATATTACCAATTTGATTGTAAATAAAAAAATAGAGGCATTTTAATTTTTGTTTTTTTGCATACGAAGAAAAATCGGGTGGATTTTTCGCCACGGCTTCTTGATCAAAAGTGCCCAATTTTGCTCTCCTC
>JAMKCH010027117.1:0-29191 GCA_023653785.1 Ophioderma brevispina
ACTTGTGTAATTTTTGCTTTTTTAATAAATCACATAATTTAGTTGTCAAAAATATTCTAACATTCTTTTTTATTCATTAATAATTCAACCTCCTCTTGAAAACAAATGTTTCAATCCAAGGAACCAAAGTCCTTGCGCGGTGATCTCATGGCCAGCATTTGCGTACCAACCTGAAATGCAAGACGCAGTATACACGCGCCGTTTGCGCGCGTCCATATGTCATTCGACTACAACACCGCGTAATTGCTGGGCTGAACGCACTATCCATCTATTACCCAGTAATGGATGGCGGAGCTTTGACATAATCCATCAAATTTCTTGTTAACATGATAAACCACGTCCCACTGAAATAAGAATTAAATGTCTTTTTGTCGGCGTTCATTGAAACTCATATTCAGGGAACAAATTCGACAACCAATTGCGCTATGTCAGGGTTTTATCATCAGTATACATGGACTCATGATTTGGCTCTAAAGTGGTATATGCGAGGGTGTGTTTGTTCGAACAAAATATGATTTGAAAAATTTACAAAAATTGGGCTATATAGTCAGGTTTTCCCAACTTATGACCACAAAATAAAATTCATGGTATTAAACTCTTATTTTTTTAATCAGCTTTGGCTGTTCACAAATGATTATTATAATAATCGGCAAGCCGTCAAAACGCACAATTGGTACCTAATTCTGTCCCTGACTATCTGTAGGACTTCTTTGGGTTGGTCCTAACTCATTGTTTTCTATATTTTTAAATGTCCTTTCAGGGGGTTGAAGTATTGTCTGCAGCAAAATACTATTTTATCCTCCACTGTTTTCAATGTGTATACAACAGCTACGGTGGAATAGATGCATCTCTCAAGGTGCTCCATGAAGCAGAGCAGAATCTTAGGTTCTGGTGCGGGAGAAGTGCATTGTAGTATAGAGAACAATGATAGAGGGGCATCTGTAGAAGGTTCTTTAAGAGTATTTCCACTTTTGGGCCTACAACGACGAGTGGCTGGCTTGATGGTGTTTCAAAATAAGCCATCAAACACAAGTAATTATAATTGTATAATGAAACCCACATTTATATTAGATTACACTGCTGTTCTGGGCTATGCTCTCATTTAAGTGAATGTATTGAAAGGTATTGTCATGGGGATATGCTCTGTTGTGAAATGCTCAGAATGGTCACTTTGAATGGCATTTGGCCACCTGCCTGGAAAGGTGTGAAAATGGTATTATTTCTGTTCCTCGCTGAAAAATAGGTAACTACAGTTTGCTGTTTGGGAGTTTGCTATGCGAGTGAGGATAGGTTGTACTTAACAAAGAGAGGACAATGGCATTCTAGCTCTCCTATATGTAAAATCAAGTTACAAATAGGGTGGGGGGGTGTCCTGCAGGTCAACAGGTATAGTTGCATTTATGGAGGAACGGTCTTTATCAAGCCCTCAAGCCTTCCCCTTTGTTATAATATTCTTTTTTGTTAAAAAACTTAAAAGTAACTTTCTTTTTCTCGATAGATTGTGCACAGTGACAAAAAGGTGGCAATTATCAGTAATGGACTGAGTTGAGATATTGTGATATAAGTCATGCAGCCATTTTTTGCTTTTTGTGACGTTCTTGCTGCCCCTGCACCCAACTCTTAACACTAACCCTAAATATGAACCTAGACCCTTCTCTCACCATGACTCTAACATTAAATTCTACTCCTAATTCCTACACTCTAACTCAAACGCCGCGAATTTGGTAGAAACAGCAAACTACCCTTTTGAGCTTTCTCAACGAGCATGACATAGGCAGCGAGGTGCCCTTTAAGCTACAATGGCAATCCAGTTTGTTTTGGTCTTGAGTTATGTCAACTTTTAGAGGCCAGTAAAAATCTTGCTTCTTCAGGACATCAAAATAAAGGGTGGCATTTCATTTGTATGCTTCTGAAGGGTCATTGACCTGGCAAACCTGTGTATATGCCCTCTTGCAGAGAGCTGTTGGTAGGTTACCATGTAGACCTCTTTAGTATTATGCTGTCTCCATTTGGCAACATTTCTAACAGTGCATCCGATGTAGCGCGTCAATGGATTTTTTTCATAGCTTTGCATTATTGTTATTTCATGGGCAGGTGGGTGAAACTGTGTAGCAAATCCCGGTTATGAATTTGAGGTATAGGCCACTCAGAAATGGATGAGCATTCAGCAAGTGGTTAGAATTTAGTCTAGTGAAGTATTGGCTTATTAAATGAAGTTGTCTTTAAGCTTTCAGTTTGTACATGCAGGTTTAGATAATTCTATTTGTAGAAATGTGTAAACATAGTATCATTTCGATCATAAATTATGCGAGTACAAATATTTCAGTCACTGTTGGGCTGGATTCAAAAGATTATTTATCTATAGAATTCTTAGTTAAATTTCTCTTACCAGTCTAAAAATCTCAACAACTGCACCACGTACGACCATCCAAATTGCGAAGCACAAGTCACAAGCCTCCTCTGTCTGATTGAGTGGCATATCCTGATTTTTTTTTTGTTAGACCATGACAAAATTCCAACACCATTTCGACAGAGTTCCATATGCCACCCCTCTTGCCAACGTTCAACAGGTAACAAATCTTTTTTATTTTGACCTTTGGAGTTTGTCAGTATTAGACCAATAAATTAAATTTTTTAAAAAATGTCTCCTGTTAGGAATTTCAAAGGGAGGTAACATATGAACTCTTTCCCCATTATTCAATAAACAAAAGTAAACTACACCATTTGGCTAGTATTATGGCTGCACTGTACTGCCACTAAACAGCCAACGTCTTTGAAACCCAATTCTGACTTGTTTTATAATTCTCATTTCAGTAGCCAATCATGCAAGAGAGCCGATGAGCTAGCCTCACCTGCAAAGACAGCTTGACAGACGGGCCAATTTGTCCTGTGGGCAGATACACCACCCATGCTGTTTGAAAACTGAGGATTAAGTTATTGTGGAGATTCACCAGGCCGTAGTAGCAACATTTTATGGTGAGAAAAATCAAAAGGATATCAAACGAAAGTAATGACAGTTCTACTGATTTTGTTGACAACCCCAGTTCACCCTTGATGGAGATACAGAAGGGTGTTAATGGATTCACACCCACATTTAGGTAATTTTAATACAACTTATTAAAAAAAAGAACTTGTGAATATGTGCAAGTGGCAGTATGGGTAAGGGAGTTGGTTTGATGATCTCTCGGTGTGAATTGTAACACAATGAACCTTACTCATAACCTTAATACAATGGTAATATACAACTTCCACTCTTACAAAAAGTATAACTGAGTAAACCCCTAATTCCTGAACCCTAACTTCATAACTTACCAACCCCAAGCCTATTGGGGTGCGTTGTGCTGCCTTGTCCTTAACGTTCTTAAGGCAGGAAGACTCATAGGGATCACTTTGTCACTGTGTCTGTTGTTGTCGTCTTGTGAAAAGAGTTAACATTTGCCTGTAGATATCTGCATACTTCAATGGATTTAACCAAACTTCATTTAGGTGCACTGTGGGATCCTTTATTTGTTGAAGAGGTCAAATTCACATACCAAGGTCAGAAGGTCCATTTAAGTCAAGTTGTAAGAAGGTTGAATGCCAACTTAGAGTTTAAATTGGAACCAATCTTGGTTTATGGCTATACAACATGCAACCTCATTTCTTTAGAGGTCAAAAGTCACATGTTGAGGTCAAAGATCATTGAGGCCCTATCATTCACAAACAGCAAATGCAGGCACACACTAAGTCCGAGGACTGCGATATTTTGAAATAGCCAAATAGCCTTGTCATGTGCTCCACTTTGGATACCATGTGGCTACATAATGCCTTTTAGAGACACAGGATGTCCGAATAATTTGTGATTTTGGGCTACGCACATCTGGGAAGTAAAAATTCTTCCACCATACTTTTTTAAACATTAATAATTAGAAAAATTTGTTGGTATGTCAATTGCAGAAGTTTCACATTTCCAGAAAAAGATAAAACATTGCTATAATACTTTCGGCTAAGCCGTTCACTTTCCAGTGTTCGATTGGTTGAAGATTAGCATTTTCAGCTCATCACCAATCAATATGTGTAGAAATCGAATCTAGAGACGTCGGCAAATTCAGCTGGCAAAAGAGTGGGCTGTTATGGACACTTGCGCGCTCCTCCTCGCGAGGGCAAACTGAAACTTTTGCATTTTTCATGTGTATCTCACTGCTAGAACAACGTTGAAATCCTGTTCAGTCCGACTCATGGTGCTCATTTTTAATGTGCTCAAGATGGAGTTTCGATTGTTTTGAGGCAGGTTTGCACTGGAATCGAGGTGTTGTAAACGTGGCATAATTCTCGACTCTGTTTGACTTTGCACAATACTCAGTAAAAGATCACGAGCACATGTTGTACCCCCTGAATTTACCGAGACCGGCAATTGCCAAATTCCATGCGCAGTTTCTACAGCTACACCAAGTTCTGTAACAAACATTAATAGAGCGTTAAGAGAAAGGCGAAAAAAGATATGAGTCAAGGATGATCTCAACAAAAGGTAAGTTTATTACCTTCTTCGCTCAATGGTTATCCACAGCGGCTAGGGACCGATCAGCACTCGGTCCCCAGGTAATCACAGGTGATTTAATTTTATATTGTCAATCAACTGAAAAAAAACAACAAACAAACTACTACTGTTGAAACATCAGAAAATTTTAAACTGGGTTAGGGCCTATTTCCTCCGAACAGTTTTCAGACTTTCCTGTAGTCTATTGGAAATTTTTTGAACTTTGCATGCCAAAAATTATTACAACAATGAGACTTTGAATGTAAATAGTTTCTCGGCGGTTGACTGCATCATGGAAGTTGAAAGAATTAGTATTTGCCAAGTTAAAAAGTTAAGTCCTTCCCACACCGGCGTATACATATAGGGCAGTGCTTAGTAAAAGGAACTTCTACCGTGATGAACTTTTTTAAGTTTGGGGTACTCGCATCACGGTAGGAGCACTTCCGTATACAATAACATGTGCAGTGTAAATGAATAGGCTCAGAGGAAAAAAGGTTTCGCACATATTCGGAGCTAATAAAAATTGTGTCAATATTATCCTCGCTCGGTATAAAACAAGGCACACACATACCCGAGAAGTCCCTTTTATCATAATCGATGCATAAAATTTATAATTAATAATATGAATACAAAAATCAGGGGAAATCCTTCATTAATGTATAGTTCCACAACAGTGTGACGCGGCAATACTAGGCGCCAATTACTCAACAGTGAAAGCAAAATGTAGATGATTTGTATTATTTTTTTATGCTGGTAGAAACACTTCAGACTTGAATATTTCGAGGTCCCGCATGTACTCTTATTCCAGGTCATAAATAAAATTTTCAAAAATTGGTTAATTTTTTTAATGCCCACTGCTTGAAGAGTTGCAATTTTACCCCCATGTGCATATTTTGAGTAAGAAACTGCCTGTTAACTAAGCAAAAAAAAAAAAAATACGTTCTGTTAAAGCTTGATGAGTGGCTTGCAAAAATTAATGCGGTATGCGGTAGTTTTTTTTTTTTTTTAATTTTCAGCTCTTTGTGCCTCGGACAATAAAAATCATTCAATGTGCATGCACCCAAATGATGCAACTTTAACCCGTGTTGTACATCCACTGTATCGAATTGCAGTTCAGGGCAGTATCAACTCAGCCGATTTTCCTGCCTCAGATCCCACACATGGTTTCCCCCAAAAAAGATTACAACTTTACTATCTGTAAGAGTTTTGTTCTTATCAGTTTTGTGGAAGAGCCATTTGTTTATAGTTGCAAGATTAACTTAACTTGAGCATAACTGTATCCATCGTTACTTCCGAAGCACAAGTATATACGCGACGTTGCAAGTGACCTATGACCCGCACACCAGTAAATTAAAGTGCCGCTTGAAATTACACGGAAATATACTGTGTTGAATGGCGCTTTTGAACTGAAGCGCAAGATTTTGGATTATTGTGTGAATCATATATCAATGATTTGCACATCGATAAAACTGAATAATGTATTTCATGCATGGGGGTCATCACTGGTTTTGCGATATGCGACGCTAAACAGTCACTTTAGTGACAGTTTCACCCGTCCCACGTTCTAGCCTGCCAAACCCCCTTTACCGGAAGTTGTATTATTGCCATTTATTTGGTGGTGGAGTGTTTCAATCGCACGCTGGTGCCCAGATAAGTACGTCTATGCACTCACGTCAAATAAAAATAGGCAGTTCACAGCCGAGAGTCGCAGTTGGGTCGTGAGGGTGATTTTCCCACAATTTCAGTTTTCAACAAAAAAAATTGGAGTTCATGACTTTTTTTTTTTTAAAAATTAAAAAATTAATTTGTTGTTTTCTTTTTGGGTGATTTTTTGCGAAATTTACAAACGCGCGCGTCAGCTTTGAGACAAACCATTTTTTTTTTGGCCTTATCTTGTTTATGCTACATATTTATTTTAAATATGACTGAGTGGTTGTAGAACATATACCAAGAATGTTCCAAAGTTTATTGGACAAGCAAGTATAATAGAAAACCAAACAACTAAGTTTTGGACTTGCGTTATACAGTAAATCCATTCTAGAGACAAAGCATACTTTGAGTTTCTGTTCAATGATACGACTGAAAATACTATATTTTGATGACCTAAAGACAGGGTATTCAGCTTATTGAGGCTCATGGTAAGCATTCCAAATATGCAATATAAACCCCTGGATTCTAAAAGAGAGTAGACTGCATCTTTCTGGAAATGTCCAAGTTTAAGATTGTATGTGGTTTTCACATTATAAATAGGATTAGTTGGTGAGGAAAAGTAGAGACACTTTTTTCAGATACGTGATTAAAACATTATAGAAGCAAAAACAATGTCTGTGTCAGGTTGTGAATACTTGATCTGAAGGTTCTTATTTTGAGGGTTGACATCAGAAAGAGTAACTCAGCATGAAAGAAATATTAAAGAAGTTCTTTAATTCTGATGTTCATAATTACAAAACGTGTTTTTTTGTTTGCTAAAGGTATATAATGTTTGTTTACATTACCATGAGCTTTATGAGAGGTTACATCTGTTTTTTTTTTTTTTTTTTATGAGTAACATCGATGATTAGTAGAAAAATATTTAAACATCACATTTTATCAAAAGCAGTATTACAGCAAATTAAAGAAATTCTTTCATATTTCTTTCAGTGAGGAGTTACGTCCTTCTGATTGCACCATCTGATTTGGCTTTCATTTAAAGGTGTTGTTCCGATTTGTGTCTCATGTCCTTTCTTCTTGATATGAGAACTTGGCACTTGCAAACCCTCGCCACCACATATTGTCTCAAACAAACTTAAGATATGGGTGTGATTGCTAAAATTTCAGGACGACCTTGAGAAAAAATGACGCCTGTTCATTCTGATGCTAAACAGAGATTATTTCCTCCGGTGTAATATTGACAGAAGAGTAAGTGTCAAGACTTCACATCTGGGATTATGAGCATGTAATCAGTCAGGCATACCATTATATCCCTTTGAGGATTTGAGACTGGGACTAGGTCAATGTAATAATTACACAGAAGAAGGACCAAAATGTAATGCTTGCCTTACGACAATCCGCACAAGCACCTTCAATTTTAAGTAGTATATAGATGTCATATGCAGGCCAGAACTGGAAAATTAATTTTTCCAGGACGCAAATCAGGTGTCATGGAAAGTTGCCAATCCCTCCTTTTTTAAATATTTTTGTTTTGAAAAGCAGAATAACATACCATTCAAAAACGGAATTTTGGCGGAAGGAGCGTTCCCGGAAAATCTGCTTGCATCAGTGAATGATAGGTTTAAAAAATATTACCATAAGCATGGAAAAACAAGTTCTCAACTGTAAAAATCTGTTTTGGGGCTGACATTTCGTGTTAAAATTTCTGAAATTTTAAAAATGGAAAAATCTTAGAAAAAGTGGCTCTAATAACATTATTGTCGTTATAAAATAAGCAACACATTCAGGGGGGGCACATTCATGAGGACAGCACATTCTTTTTATTCAAGGTTCACTGGTATCTGTTGAATAGATTTTAACAACTTTAGTTGATTCTGATCTGCGGTTTTGTGTTATAAGCACTTGTTTCCCAAACTGCCGATGGGCCATTGTGTCCGTACTTTCGGTGACGTATTTACAAAAATTCACCAAATGCATTTAAAATAGGTACACGTTTTGCTAGGGCTACGGTGCAGATATAAAAAATCTCAACCCCTCTTTAGGTTAAGTAGGGTGCCAGTGGACGAGATGTGGATCACAAAATGTCCCTTAAGCACCCAAACCCACTATAAATGTTGAGAACACAGATTGTACCATATTGCCAAATCAGAATGCCATAAACTATCCATTATATGCAAATTTCCAGATGAATAATGACCCTAAAGTGGAGTGATATGCCAGCCAGTTTGCTTTTGTAATACATAACCCCGTTTTTTCCAAGGTAAAAAAAAACACAAAAACTAAAAAACACCAAATTGTAAAAAATTATTATATATTTAACTTCTGCATTTAATGAGCGCAAACTTAGGAGCCGCCATTAGACATTAAAGGCTTCATAAGTTTTTAAAATAAAATGCCACCAGTGACACGTTAACACAAACTCTCTACACCTAAGACTCTACAATTACCCCCTTAATCGCCCAAAAATTATATTAATATTTTCATTGAACAAGGAAAATAAAGCCTATGCACCCTGACCCTCGAGGTTAAATGAAAACATACCTTTACAAATAGAGGATGCTATAGTTTTGGAAAAATTGAAGATTTAATATAGACATTCTAATTGAAGATCCAAAAAGAATAACAAAATTTAGGACACATATTAATGTAGACTATATAAATGATAAGATGATATTTTGGAAGGTTTTAGTCATCAGAGAGGGTTACATACTAAATTAACACACCCTTTTTTCTCCCTCCCTCCGTGGGATGCCAACCATACATGGCCAAAAGTTGGTATTTACACTTATTTATATTTTAAACAGACCAACTCTTTGTCTGTTTTTTCCATTAGCAACCCATCCGGACGGAGGCATTCCTGTTTGGCCCTTAAATATTCACTAAAATCATACTGATAATCTGAAATTGTTATATGCCTTTAACAAATCTCAATAAAGACTATCTTGAACTCTAATCATCCTTTAATTAGTTAAAAACACGGGGAGCTGGGTAAGAAGCCCGACGGTGAAACATTTAAAATTCAACTCCATTACCTGCGTCCGGTACCGCTGCAATATCCATACAAAGCGGTGCTCCAACACTCATTAGGAATATCCTTCCATGCTTTCAAGTTTACGACAGACGCCTGAATTCTGCAAAATTCTTCTGCGGGACTTTGGCCAATCCGACACAATTTTCAAGGGTAATGTGCAACTCTGCAATTGCCATACCCGGCAGTAATTAAAGGTTAATTCGATCCCCGAGCGATATGTGCAAAAAATTTGTACTTCGGTCGATATGCGAACCAGAACCCTTCCGTGCATCCTTTCAATCGAACATCT
This sequence comes from Ophioderma brevispina, assembly GCA_023653785.1. Classification (NCBI taxonomy): domain Eukaryota; kingdom Metazoa; phylum Echinodermata; class Ophiuroidea; order Amphilepidida; family Ophiodermatidae; genus Ophioderma; species Ophioderma brevispina. The sequence goes on from JAMKCH010027117.1 coordinate 9,487, forward strand.
ATGGTCCATTTCTTAACCAGAAGAGATCATTTGCAATTTTGTAGGCAATATGTCTGGTAGATGTGGCACTTATGGAGGAATTACAGAAGGAATGTGATACACAAGCTAGAAGATAGTAGCAAAACTTTACAGAAACATAGGGAGTTGATTTGAAGTCTCAACAAGTGGGCCAAAAGTATACGAGCAGGGTCTCATATAGGCACCCAGTATTCATTGATAAGTATGTGCCTAAGTGATTCTATTAATTCAGTAATTCATTTTTTGTGAAAATAGATTTAGAATATTGAGTAAAGAAGTCCCCAGTTCACTCCTGGCTGAGACACTGTAGGGAAATGCTCAGGAATGCAACTGTAATTCACTCTCATTTTCTCATTCATTTGGGCATCCCCAATACTAAAAAAATACTTTAAAGAGAGCATTTAAGGGTCATTCTCCATGTAATATTACTAAAATCTGTGCTAAACAAACTATGAGAACTTCTTTGAGGGAATATGCCTGACCCGAATAAAGCTCTATAATCCTCATTGAAGTCTGATCTAGTTTTTGCAATATACATGGAGGAATTAACCTTGAAGGGTTTAATAGGTTGTTTTGAGGTTTCACATTGGATCAACAAACAACAGTACAGGTATCTGTCATGGACCAGACTCGCTAACCAGATAAATGAAAAAATAACTTAATAAATGTACCCACCAAGGGGATATTTAGATTGCAACAGTTAATATATTATCAGATAACACAAAAAAAAAAAAACAAAAAAACTAAAATTTGGTTTCTATCCTATTTTCAGCTTTGTTAATGGATTTTGATGATTTTTTCCAACCAGGTTGGATCCCAGAGATTGGAACTTTAATGTTAGCAGATGTCATTACTAAATGCTAGGACAGAATTATATCTCAGATTTGTCAAAAGGAGAGTGACAGTAAGTTGATTGAACAATAACAGGTCAATTCTAATTTTAGTAAAAATAAATTGACAGGCTGCAAATCTGACCAATTTTTGCCTTATCAAGATTTTTGAAGTATATCATAATAATAAACAGATTAAAATTCAAAAGAGTCCATGCTTTATAAATCAAGCCAAAATTATTTATGTTGAACACTTTGTTAGGTTTTACTGCTTTGTAGGAAAAATTGTGGATTTAAAAGATTGCTTTGTTGGAGAGTGAAGGGTCATTGTATAAGAGCTGGGCTATAATCTTAAAGGTACTTGTGCCGATTTTTGGTCTATCATGTTCTCTACTTGATTGGGAGCCTAACACTTGAACGCCCAGGAATGACCACCAATACCGTGGGAAACAAAACTGCGGTTTTGATGCTAGACGCATCATGCACAGTGCAAGCCCACATTCACTACTGTACTAATATTGATGGTTAACCATTAAACGGCAGTTTTTTGTCAGTACTTTGGACAGAAAGGGTTTGGAAGCTGAAATTCAGGAGGACAATTAGAAAAATATGGCATTTCATCTGATAAAGTTTGATACTACTTCCGGTTAAATCAGGGGTCCCAAAGATGATCAGAACACGCACCCCTTTAAAGGACCTGTCACTATTAATGCTAGGTAGTATTTCTACAAACTTTCAGTTTTCTGTATTCACTATAGTGCCCCTATTTTCCTTATTACAACAGAGTGCATAGAAGTTATAGATGAGATGGACTGCAAGAAGACTATGTTTCTGAGCTAGAAAGATTTATTGTTGATTCACAACTCAGTAGACACATGCAGGAACTTATAGGCAAATACATCATGATGGAGGAATATTTCATGAGGGAAACAGTGTTAAAGGTATGATAATCACTGTTACTCTAGCTATCAAATCTAAGAGTGACCACTTAATGTGTATGTGTCTCTCTGCATATTTACAGGCCTGAATCCAGTGCCTTGCTTGCCATGAATGATCAGTTGACCATGTTCAGTGTTAAGAAATCTGATTTGATGGGAATTCATTGAAATTTCATTGCTCATTTTAGCCTCAAGGTGCTGAATTTAGAGAATAAAGGTATGATTTTAGGAACTGGTACTCTTTACGACAAATTCGAGGCCGGAGGCCGAGTTCTTCCATGAAAAAATAATGGTGTCGCCGGTTTCAATTCATCGTAAAGAGAGTACCGGTTCCCAAAATCATACCTTTATTCTCATTCTTAAACAGTTTTATCATTTAAGGTCATCTTGAACCCAATTTCCTGATAATTTACGGCTTAAAGTGACAGGAGGAGATTTTTTTAGGATACAAATTTCTCTCAAATTTCACTGGATCGGTTGTAGACCACCTACCGAGAACGTTTTGAAGATTTATTGGACAAACAGGTGCAGAAGAAAACCGCAAACCTTGTTTTGAACTTGCCTGCTTTCGTAATCGTTCCCCATAGAAAACCACGCTTTGACTTTCTGTCGTGCATGACAGAAACTACTAAATCATTATCTTATTACATAAAGACGGCGTATTCAGATTATTCACTTCAGGTGTGATCTAATACATTGGTAAGCATTCCAAATATGTAAAAAACCGGGGTTCGAGAAAAATTGGGGGCGCTTCTTCCTGGAAATCTCCTCATGTCTCTTTAAATACAACAAGAAAGGACTGCCACCACCCAGTGACAACAATCGAACAACCCCTTGAACGCAACGATCATAAAGACGCAACGTTGGCAGGCACGTGCGAACGTAGCAAAACGCGGTATGATGTGAGCGCTTCAACCTAAAAATAATACCAATATGCAGCGCGTACTACCTGGGTTCAGTTGTTGAATTGAACCCGGGCATCAGCCAATGAAATTGCTTACATTTTCACAGCTATTTAAGAATTTGTAATGGAAATAGTCAAGGCAATGTTGTCATTTAGGTAGAGAGCTGAATACTGAGAGTCATGAAGAAGTAGCCACTAAGTGAGAATATTTCCCATATAATAAAAGTGAGAAGCAGCAAGCCTGGTGACAATATTGCAGGTTTTTGCTATTCTACTTAATGTGTGTGAGTAGATTGTCCAAGCCTTCAGCTCCCAGGATCTTGAGAAATATTTGAGGTCTTCAGCAAGCACTTTGCATTATTACTTCATCAAGGAGCTAAGTTGCATTTCTAGAATGGAATGATCCTGGATGAATAGGTCAATCCTGAAATGGCACACATAGTCAGTAGACTCTGGTGCATTTTAGGAGATATATATTTGCCCGCCTGATTTTAATTTGTCACTTGTCAGGAGTATTATTCCAGAAGAATCAATATTTCTTTAAATATCTGTAGGGCGGGTGAGTCTTGATAGCATGGGACAGGGAGCGCAGACCTCTAGCAGGTAGACATATCTTCTTTAATATTAAAGAAATGGTACAAGGTAGGCAATGTTCTTGGTCGCTATTGTCAAGAGTAGATTAATCCACATCCACCATTATGTTATAAAGTCTGACTCAGAGATTTTGAAATAGAATTGTTTTGTGTATTAATTAAAATAGTCCAACTAGAATAAAGATAGTGACTTAAAAATGCCCATTCCAAAGTTTGAGATGTCTCGGCTTTTTTGTTTTCATGGCACTAAACTTTATGTATAGTATACCATGCCATAGGATACTGTTGTATAACACGGTTTCCCGATCCCGGAATTTTTATAACCCAACAATGTTGTGAATTTCGATATGAAGGACTTCTATTTTATGCTGAGCAGTTCACACAGTGATTAGTTATATGGACAAGCATTTATGAATATCAAAAACACGATTTGTTTGAAAAAATGAGGGCGCCCTCATCGTGAAATCTCTGATTCAGCACTTAATGCTCTTTCTGGTCAAGAACTCCATAGATACTAAACCACATACACTTGTTCCAATCAAGTAACTACATCTTTTGAAAATATTGCAGCATGAATGTTTGGGGTTGCTTTGCATACCCTAACTTAATGTAAGGCCTTGAGAAAACTTCTGAATGCTCAGAACTCATGTACTAGGAAGATGTGTGCAGGCAAGCCAAAGAGAATATCCAATAGTGATGATGTAATCCAATACATAGATTGGTTGCATACATTTTGTGCAATCATTGTAGTAAACTGTCAGTAACCATATAGTCAGGGGTTCTCAATTGGCGGCCCGCTGGCCAATCCGGCCCACCAACCATTGATTATGGCCCTTGACTTGCTCAAAATATAAGGGAATCATAAGAAATTTCTGGTATTTGGCCCTCAAGTAGGGACCTTTAATATGTTTAGCAAGACTCTGGCCCTTCAGCTAATATAAATTGAGAACCCATGATTAGATAGACTTGCTTACACCAAATAGGCATAAACTGCTCAGGCTTTTTGTTTATTTGCATAGGAAAAATTGCATTTTACACACCCTCCTGCTATAAGCATGAGCCATACATTATGCACTACATCTGCTGCAGTAGTGTTTCTTACGTTTGCTACTTGCACTGTCCTATATCAATTCATGGTGTTAAGAGTGTTACCATGTTTGGTGATAAGGTACCTGTAATTGAAGCAGAACTTCTGATACTGAGATTCACATTGAAATCCATTGTTCCTGCAGTAAGCTATATCTAGTGCACATGTGGATTGCATGTGCAGATCAACCATATCAGCCACATTATTAGAAGGTGACTACAGAGAGGTGCTATATGGAAAACTTAGGGCGGGTTTCCCTTCTGGTTCATTTGACGTAGGGAGAGCATTAGTCCTACTACAACAGGAAGGTTATACCGACGTCAACCACAGATACAACTGCTGCCAAATTAGAAATTCCTTTAAGTGTAACTGATGTTATTATGGGTTGTTTTGTAACAGGGTGACCATAGGGATATTTTGCTTTTTTGATGGCAAATAGTATATGGACTGATTTTTCACTGCTTTCATGCTAATTCAACATTCTTGAAATTTTCTTAAACTTGATACGGACAGAAGATCCTATATTTATATCCAATAATCTGGTGTGCATTTTCTTGATGGGAAGATCAGAGATGTGCAGCTGACTAGAGTTTCTAGTTTAGTTTAAATTAGAGAAATTGATTTATTGCATGTCAATTCAGTATATAATGACCTGATCCCTGTTGGGCATTTTAATTTGTCAAACTGACAATGTTTCCTGTTCCACCCTAATTTGCTGCATAAGATTGTTTCCTAAAATGGTCTCTTGCACTTAAAGTTTACTCACTGAATTCTCCAGGGCCATCAACAAGAATTGGCATTAATTTACAGGCGCTATCAGTGATTGCTTAAATCAGAAAATCAAAAAAAAAAAAATCTGATATTTCCATGTCTGTGACAGGTGTCCTAACATACCCTGAAAGTGATAAGACCAAATTCAATGTCATAAGGCCCAAATTGGATTATTTTATTAATTACTGTCCGTACGGACACTTACTGCAACATGTAATTGAATGGAATTTTGAATCGTTGAACACTGCTGTTCATTTTCTGTCACTTTTTTCATTTGGAAAAAGGTAATTTTATGAGATTGAACAAACTTATCTTTCACTTTTTACGCTATTCCCTGCGAATTCCCAGAAAAAAATCACCATTAACCTGAACTGATTTCCTTTACCATGTTGAACTGAAAATATATGCATTTCCCTTCTGAGAAGTGGATGCCCCACATTACCAAATCACACCCTAAAAGAGAAATGGTCTCGACCAGTGAAGGTCACACCCTGTCCGCCCTTAGCTCTCCTCAATTCCCGTTTTGGCCGACAGTCAGAACGGACGCGTGTTACCGCAGCCTCTGTCATTATAGCGCCAAATTAACTGAGATTTTGGATACTGAACTAGTTGTCGTCTCATACGAATAGGCCTACTACTAATAACCATATCATATCTGGATTAATACTGGATAATATACTTGATTTATAGCGCTCATTCTGACGGAATAACGGAGACTTTTTACGCCGTCGTAGAAGCTCTTGTTTGTATCCTTTTTGCCGATAATCTAGGCTATTGTCATCACGTAGCCAATTAGAGTAGGAAACCCAATGTTCTCATAAACTAGTCTCTCATATCTTTTCCAATTCTTGTGAAACTCGCAGGTATGCAAAGTATGACATTCTTTGAAAAGTTATGTTGTGGATTTTGAAAATTCTGAGAGAGGAGGTGTTGCGTTTTGGGGCATTTTGTTCGAGATCTTTTGTGTTTGGCATTGGAATGGTGGGTAGGCCAAAGATTATGCGAAATTGTTGTTGTCCTACAAGTAGCTGCATGCTGTGTGAGAAGATGGAAAGCCATGCATTATCAATGCTGGCCTAGAGAGGCTTGCATTTGCAGCCTATTATGATAAACCACTTGGCTGTAAATTTCATGCTTATCTAGGTAGATGAGAGTTATGTTATTGCCCCGAAGCGTAGTGTTTGTTATTGTTGTCCCACCAAATATCTTCTCCAGTGTCTAAAAGTTTATGTGCCTTGTACCATGTGTACTTTACAACTATTCCCCAGGTTGCTCCTGAAGATAGGCCTTTAGCTATGCAAGTCTTCATTCACGAATGCAATGTTCACACTATGGTCAAAAGCGCACTATAATAATAGTAATAGGCTGAACTTTTAACCTTGCACTGTGTTAAAATGAAACAAGCCCAAAATATCTATCGACTTCAAACCATCAATCATAAGTGGCCATTATAGAAAACACAGAGCTACCTAAGAGAGCATATTTAGCCCATCCCACAAGCATCAGTTTTGGTACAGTTCACATCAATAATCCCAGCATGATCCCGGCATGTGATCCAACAAAAAATCCAGAATTTTAATTACATACAACCGACCTTTTTCGACCACCCTTTTCTGCACACAAAACAATAGTATTTTAAAAATTAATAATGAATGTTTTGTACGCCTTAAACTTCTTTACATGCCCTTAATTACGACTATGTTTAGTACAGAAATTTATAGGCACATTTGCCATGTTGTTGGGATTAACTCAAAACAACCTCTGCTACTATGAAGCAAGATTAAATGCAACCATTGTTATTATCTTGGGAACTTGCATGATTACATCGAACCTTGTATAGCCCTTGTCACATTTATTAATGAAGTGTAAAAAAAATAAAAAATTTTGGTTTTTCAATATTTTTATGGGATGAAATTATGAATGACAGTGTTAAAACTAGTCTGGTATATTAAGTGGGGTAAAAATAGCCCAATTTGAAGTGTCGGATGGTTGAATCGGTTGTTATATTAGTCGAGTTAAGTTATATTGATATGTATTTAGTAATTTTGTTGATTAAGTGACCATTTTACGTTACTCGTTATCAAACACCACAAGTCATATGTGACCAGTTGACAAAACAAAGGAGATTGTCCGTGGTCAAGTAAATTGCCACCACAGATGTTGGACAATGGGACTTCAGAAATAATTTCAAGTGATTACTACATAAACCGCGGGGGGGGGGGGGGGGGGGGGAGTTTGGTTTCAACACAAATGACCATACAGGGACACCGGTGCCACAGACCATCGGGTCCCATTTCAGCCTTCGGGTATATCAATGACCCCTTTTTTCATTGCCAATTTTGGTACAGCAATGGGTGTTTTTTTCAAAATTTTCAAAATTTGGTGGAAAAATTCGCCGCATTTCCTCAATCTGAAGCAAAATTTCCAAAGTTGCTTAAAATGTCAAAAATTTTGCAGTGATGAATGGAAAATGGCAAATTGGGGTTAAATTTGGCCTAAAATTTGCAATCTTGGTATAGTGGCGTCCCTTTTTTGCAAAAAAATGGTCTTTAGAGCTAGTGGGTCCTAAATTCCAGCCAGTGGATGGCACATCCCTACACAAACCTAGTTGGGACCCCCCCCCCCACAGGGGTTAAGTACGGAAAGGGAACAAATTAAGAGCATGAAGAAGTTATGATTAACTCTCCATAACGTGTGTGTAAAAAATTCACACACATATTTACAAACTCCCTGTAGTCAGTCCACATGGAGCATGTCCCGTACGATTGAAATCGCAACGACTTAAAATTTATACCCAGCAAAATATTGCTGGTTTCCTTAGGAATTTGAAAAGCCAATAAACAGGTTTTCCATAACAACAATATTGATTTAAAAATCATTGCCATTAACATTTGCCATATTTTGTGTGTTGTTTTCGGGTAAGTTAAACAGTACATTAATACACTGTAATGTCATTAAGTTTACATAGATTGGCTATTGAATGCCCTTGTCAGCTTGAAGTAATTGTCATGAAATTAATTTAAAAAAAAAATACTAAAGCCAAGCCCAGATAAGGTGGTATATTGTTTGTGGAGTTCACATCATAAAGAATTAAATTACGTATGACAATGAAAGTAAACCATTAACTATTGCAATGATTAAAGGAGGCGTCATTTGTATGATCATTACACATAAAATACATTTTGGCTGTTCATTTCAAGGGTGAATTAATACTCTGGTAAGGGTGGGGGGGGGGGGGGGGTCATTATAAAGATGGAAAAACACCCGGCTTTAAAAAACTGGGAACGCCCTTTTCTGAAATTTTAAAGTGACCTTTGAATAGTAAACAAGTGCAGTAAGGTACATTGCAGATAATGCAGGGCCACTTCAAACAATTAACGGTGCATTTTGTGCTCTAACACCACATTTTTGTTTATGGTTCTTAGATATCCCGAGAAAGATTAATTCCAAATTTCAGTTGATTTTGAATGAGGGTTTTGATGGCCACTGCTTTATTTCTTGTCCTTTTACGACGAAATAAAATGTCTATTTCTTCCAGAGTAGATCGAATTAGCAAGTTTGATTAGGCAACATGCTATCCTTTAGGCCAACGGGTCAGGTGATGTAAAATCTCACTCCTTTAGGGTAAAGTGAGGGGATGAGACGGTGGCTCACGAAAAGCCAATGTGTTAAGCGTTGCGTTCATCTGATTATGACTTTCACAGAGCATGTTTTAATAAATAAATGACCGGTAAACAAAAATGAGTAACCTTTTTAAAGTTAGCTTTGAAAAAGACTAGCTGAAAAACATAAACTTGTTGGCCTAATAGGAATTTATGTATTCAAGCAATTGTGAAAACAATTGTCATCATCATGGAACTTATATAGTAATTATACGACGTACGTATGATGAATATGCAAAGAGTTTAATATATAAATAATATATAAAGGTACTTTAAAGGATGTTGGTTGTTGTTGATGTACCGTTAGCTACTGCAGCATTATCTGGGGCCTCCGCTGTCATTCACGACTCGTCAAACTCAACCTTACACAGATGTGGCCATCCTCACTGTCACGGGGGCTCGCCCTCCGGGCTCACGCCTCGCCATGGTTTCACTCGCTAGAACACTTGGATTGGCAGACCTCGACGACTTCAAACCAGCGCTCTTCATTTTTTACTATCACAACACCACCTACCTCCTAAACTTCAACAATTACTTTACCACGATAGACCCAATCCACCTGCTACAACACAGACAAGCTGCAAACTTCGTCTTCCCCTCCCTAGCGTCTTCGTCTGAAAAACACTTATTCGGTGCCACGGCGCAAGGCTCTGGGATGGTCTTCCGGAAGGTTATCACAACAATGGCAAACAAAAAACGTTTAAATCTCAAATCGTAAAAAACCATTTTAATCAACCAGTACATTTCACAATGATTACTCCCCCGTCTTTTTTCCCCATCTTTGATTACTCCCCCCATTCTTTTTTCTCTACCTAATTTATCTGATCCCCCCCCGCATACACAGCTGTATAACCATACCACGCAAGACATGTTGTCTAGTCTGTCCGTCTCCTTTTCCCGCATCCTGTATTTCCGCTTTTATTATTAGTATTATTATTTTTGTTACCACCACACACACACCACACACATTAATTAATTATCTTAAATTTTTTTATATCAAACCTGGTGTGAATTTTGTTACTATTAGTGTTAATGATATACTTGTATTTTCCTAGGGCCAGCAATAACTATACGCCCCACAGGGTTGTCCATTACTGCGTCCTAGCATATTATATCAATCAATCCTATTTAATCTTAAACAAAAAATCAGTTTCAATTGTAACTTTCTTTTGTATATTATATTTAAAATCAAATATAAAAAATTTTTTGTATATAGATATTGTGTATGCCTAAATAAATGAACTTGAATGCTCTTGAATGGCCATCATATTATAGGCTACTGCAACATTGATGCTATGTTACCGCCAATGCGGTCATGTTATCTGTGTAGCGGGGAAATAAGGTAAAAAAAAGGCAGCCATTGACGCACGTGTTGTTGCTGTTTGACTGCCTATTGACTATATGTGGGAGGTTTGTGTGTTATCTTGTTATCGGGCTTGATCGCTAAACAATTTATTGTGGTTCGGGGTGGTATATTGTATTATATGCGTGTGGTATACTAATAAATGTGTGTGAAAAAAACTGTGTTTTGAAAAATTGTCTTTACCGTCGTGACTCAGTTACGAGTGTGGTTTTGTGTCCTGACGTTTTCGTACCGGGAGACCTCCCGCACGCTGTTATTTTGTCTGTAAGGTTTTTATTGCGCAACTATTCCAATCTACAACTCACGCTCACCCCGTCATTATGGCGCACAATTGCTGTTCGCTGCCCTGCATCCATTAATGAGGGGACCCCCATCCTTTATGTGGTCGAACACAGGCAATGTGTCCCGCAACCGAACGGTGCGCATCTTCTGTCTTCGGGGACTGTCGGCTGTTCAATGGGCAACCATCGAACGTGGGTACGCCGCTCGTGCCGCGTACACGGGAATAAGGGGGGGTTGGTGATAGGGGCTACGGTAAGGGGTGCGTCCAAGGAGCCGCTGCTTATCTGAGGTGTATCCCAAAGTTGTAGGTAGTATCGTGCATACTTAACAAAGCGTGATGGGATGGCTTGGGCCGTCTCATCGGCGCATCATCGGCCGATGGCTCGCCTGGTTGCAGCCCCTAGGGGCTGCTCCGTGGGCAGACTGCGAGGTCTGCGGCTGCAATCACCCAGGGGGGTTGGACGGCGAGGGAATTCCAGGGTGGTGTGAGTAGTGATGGTTGTGCCATCGTCGACCGGGTGATCCCATCGCGGTGATGTCCACACCTAACAGGGTGCGGTTCCCGGTGTCTTCGGGCACTGCGACCGCGACCACGGTAGCCATCACTTCTGGGTATGTCACGGCAAACCCTGGTGCGCTGGCTGTCGGCTATCCCTTGGCGGGACGCCGAAGGTGTTGGCTTCTCCGTACCACCCACGCATGACCAGCCTTGCTAGTCATTGCGTGCCTCCTCAGCAGACGCCGCATGATGCTCCGGGCCCTTCGGGGCTTGGGAGAGAGTGGCGCTCCGCTGGGCTGGCCTGCGCAGATGCCACCAGCAGAACGGTCGGCTCAGGCCTCTCTTGCGGGTACGCATGCTTGCGGTTGATAGTACTGGTCCGCCGGCACCTGCTTCCATGGCGGGTCTGCCTATGGTGGGGTACCCGGGGGGTGCCCCTGCCAACTGGTTCTGCGGGGCTCAGCCGTTCATGGCTAACCACTGCGGGGACACAGTACCGCTGCAGGCCTTACCTTCTCAGGTTATGCTGCGTCCCCGTACGTGACTAACCCACCCCAGTCGAGCTGGACGTATGGGGTTGTCAGTCTGGTATGGTTCTTCAACCGGGCTCCGCCTTGACGGGAGCCCCTCCAGGCATGGTCAATCCGCGCCTCACCGTCGGGATAGCCCAAGCGCAGGCAACAGGTGCTGTCGGGGCTGTTCGACCGCTTTCGAGCGGCTCGGGCAGGTGCGCCACTGCTGCAAGCGTTGCTCCTTACCTGTGAGCCAGTAAGCTGCGGCGGTTACAGCATGGTACCGGGCGGGGCAGGGCGGTTACCCTGTCACACCATTCGGCTTACGTGCCTGGGACCTGGGGTGTCGTCCCCACACTTTCTCGGTCTGTACAATAGTCAGGGTAGGGCGGGATGGGTGCAGTCGAACATCCATGTCTCCTGCACCCCAGCCTACACCAGTTGGTTTGGTCCCTGTGGGAGGCCATGGTGTCGCCGCCCAGGTTGCGCAGCATGGACCTCCGCCTTCGTCGCGTTAGGTCGCCACCGTCACTTCAGGATCTACCAGCCGCAGACAACAGACTTGCCGATGTTTCGCGAGGGACAGCGTGGGCGGGGGGGACTCAGGCTCGGAGGTGAGTCACCTTGGTGATAATCCTTCGCGCATTCGACGTCCGCGGCAGCCTCGGAGCAGGAAGAGGTGGACTCTTTACCCGCGTGAACCCCTCATGTGCTGCGGCAGGGCGGGGCCCGACCCGAGTATCTTGGACTGTCTTGGAGCCTGAGCGCGCGTGCGAGGAGGGACCCAGCTCAATTTTCTGGAGGCTTCCCCATTCTCCCTCCGGAACGCGTCAAGGCGCGTCGCTTTCAAAGTATATACTATTGTCGCGACGAGGCAGGAAGGTTTTTGTAATCGTCCCGCATAGCACAACAAATCCATCCCAAACTCTTATTCATCCACCCTACCTTTAATTTATAACTGTTATTATCAGAGGATAATCACGAAATGGCCGATTACGTAGAAACTGGAAAGGAGAGTAGTAAGCTTAGCTTGCGAAAGAAAATAAAACTCCACCGACATGTTCATCGCCAGAGCAGAGCTCAGAGCAGTCGCCATCTTGCTCGATAAAATCAAAACGATCTTACCAACGAAGGGCACCACGTCTGAGGATCAACGCAATAAGAACATCTTTAAGGTGGCATGAATCCAATCATTAGAGGACCTGCAAGAAGCATATTGTTGTCTTGTCAAAGGGATTTGGAAATCGGAGGAAGGTAATGGGATTATTGCCATCAAATTTGCCATAATGAGGACTTGTGGACACAATAGCGTCATCATCACCGATGAGTGGTCAAGTGTTTTCAACTCCGTACAGTATGATCTAATGAAACAAAGAAGAAACAGAAACATCAAGGAAATGAAGAACAAAGACTTACAACAACAAAGTCTGCAACCTGACAACCAAACTAGATGATATTGAACAATTCAAGACGAAATGTCTACTTACCATGGCATACCGAAATCTTCTGATTGAGTACAGGAATCGTGAAGTCATAGATTAAGTAACATCTAAATAAATCTTAAACATATCCAAAGATGGATATTGACAGGTCAAACCGACTGGAGTAAGGAAGGAAAACACAGACCCAAGGGAAACACCAAAGCCAACGACCCATCATCGCCAAATTCGTCTTCATACGCCAAAAGGTCAGAAGTTTCCGTTCCAATACGACATCGTAAAAAGGGTCCAAAAAGTCATCACTGTGAAAGCCTTGACCCCACGCAGCTCTTCCCTGGAAAATACTCCGCCCAAGGCCCAACAGGCTGACCAAACTCAAGCAGTATGACTAATGTGCAGAGTTCTCTGTGTAACCAAAATCGGGGGAGGAAAACGCGTCCACCTTTGCTAAACGTAAGTCGAGATTGATGACTACCCTGGAATAACTACGGTAAAATTCTCATCTATAATAGTCACAAATGTGTAGAACTTGTCAATTATGGCGCGTTACTCACTGATTAGCAACACCATTGGAGTTCTCATCTGGCGCACCTGAATCACTGATATTTGACTGTTTGACTGTTTATATTATTACTTTCATGAGGAATTAATGGTATCATCATATTTGATCTCCCAAAATTATGTCAGATTTGTGCCCTTCTAAAAACATGCAAGTTACTTTGTACGGGAGGTACTCATCACCAAATGATAATTGATCTGTATCTTACCACCTAAGCTGGCCTTATCGTTACTAACCTGCTTGTTTACATCAGTCTGCAGAGTAAAGGACCGGTACTCACACTTGGTTTCTTTTTGCGTCACATTAGGGCTTGTGTTTCATATTGCTCTTGGTCATTCATTGTATTTATCCCTATAGCTTGATTATGGTGCATCGTTTAAAAATGCAAGTGATAGGTAATCATGCGGAATTAGTTTCGAAGTACTGTTGCCATTACCTAGCTGTTTGTTATACCATGCATGCATGAGTCTCAGTGAGCACCAAACGAAACTTCTTTACAAACATGTAGTTCATATTGAAAGCACGTCACTGCTTAATAATAACTTAGTTGGGTCAGTTGTATAGTGCTATACCATAGCACAGAAAGCTTGACCTTGAGCCAAATTCTCAAATTATATTCATTCTCATTTTGCTCCTATAATTCGTTAGGGACATTGGGACAATTTGTGTTGGCAAGACATCGAATGCCATATTAGCTAAAACGTCAGTGGTTTAGTTTCTTGACATCGTCTTAATAATCTTGACAGTCTCAATCTGCCCAACAAGGCAAACCACAGTTCTTTCAAACATTTCCCATCAATGACACGTTCCATTATACCGTTTGCTAGTTTCGATATTCCCGATTTCTCATCACTTCACGACGAGATATCGGAACACTCGTTGTCACAGCGCTTGGTCTTCCCTTATTGTACATGACAACCACGTGCCAGTAATTGCGTTGGAAAATAGATCAATACACAAGCATTCCATGGAATGGTGTGACGTCGTAATTATCACGTCGTGGCCGCTTGTTGGTGGTTGAGATCTTGAGCGTGTGTATAGCAATGAGAAGCGCGGTGCCCGGCGGTACACCTAGACTCCTTCATAAATATTGTTGAGTGTCGGTAAAAGTGTGTTCGTGAGTAGTATCCACACACTATCCGATACTTCCTCACATAAAGGCTTATGACCTATATTGCTTTTATCCGCCCAAATTGCAATTCCCCTCTTAGTTTGTCAATGAGAAATCACTTATCATGCAAATTATGTATTCTTATACTCGAGCTCCAAATGCTCCTGTCCCTGTATGACCTTTCATGCTTTGTCTCTAGTCCTATGCCATGTATTCCGGACTGTTAATTGTTGATTTTAAAATGTTGTTTGGTATGTATACATATTTGTACATTGGTGTGATTGTCATTATTAGTATCATATTAAATGCTCTCTGAGGAAATTTATTCTGTTGCAGTAATGTATTATCAATTATCATGTGTGTATAACTATCGGGGTTATGGGTCATATATTATTTACTATGCTATTGTCAGATATTTAATATTTATTTATTGATTATGTAGTTTCACACAAACCCATTGTATAAATATTAAGTTGATAACAAATTTATAATTTTATTGTATGCAAACTGTATGATGCATGGGTATTTGCTGTTGCAAACCCAAAATTGATTGCAATTCTCGAATGGACGTATCATGTATTTCATACTATGCAATTCTGAATGCTGTATAATGGAGGCATACTATGATTTTGGTAAGTTCACACAAACCCACTGCATAAAATAATGGGGTTGTTAAACATAATAATTCTGTTATCAAAATTGTATTCTGCATTAGGTATTTGTTATTAGTCCTAATTAATATATGTTCTTGATTGACTTTGTTCTGTTATGGCAGATTATGTTTGTTGGCAATTCACTTTATCATTATCGACACATGAGTAGTGCTAGTTTTCATCTGCTTCCCATTTGAGTCTGTTCCTGTGGAAACAGTACTCTTTATTGGCCAATGGTTAACATCTATGGGCTTGCGAATTTTATTTAGATCTTCATTTATTTGCGGGAAAGCCCCTTATGACTGGCACTATCATGTTTTGATAATCATTATTATATATATTATGATTGGTTTATTATTCTTATATATGTATGTATTATGGGCCTATGTATTGTATATGCATGAGATGTGTATGTATGATGTGTATGGGTGTATGGTCATGGATGTATTGTACAGTATGTATGTATGTATGAGATGTATGTATCTATTATTACATCATTTCATTGAAAATATTATTATTATTTGGATACTGTTGTTTTCTCCCATATTTGAGTCATTGAGCGTCAGTACTACCTTTTTTGAAGTTTCAAAATACCATGTTATGTTCATGTTTTATTGACGTTATATGCTGTTTACCACTTTAAACTGTTGTTAACATCATACATGCATCATGAGAACGATGTGTATTCACGTGATGCATTTTATGTCTTTCATAGGGGCTTGTGACCTGATTTGACCTGGTTTGATCCTGATTGTATGACAATCACTCTATCATGCAAATGATGTATTCATACGCTATATCACCACACGCCACTGATTTACATGGCCTTCTATTTTTTATACTGCATGATTCGTGTTTATTTGAGATATATGTTTATGTATTATTTCACACAAAAACCCATGTATAAATATGTGTGAAAAAATAAAATTAATGTTATGCAACTTGTACTGCATTGTGTATGTGGTGTCCCGCAAAAACCCAATGATTGCATTTTCGAACACGAACTTTTATGTCGGTATGTCAGACTATGGTTTTTGGTAATTCACACAAAACTCACTGCTAAATAATGGTGTTGTTAACATAAATGATTCGTTATGCAAACTTGTATTCTGCATTATGTATCTGCTATTAGTCCTAATTAATATTATGTTTGGATTGACTTTTTCGTGTATGTCATATTATGATTTTTGGTAATTGACTTTATTCAGTATGACACATGGAGTAGTGATAGTTGTTCACTTGCTACCCATTTGAGTCTGTGTATTGAAAATTGATCTTGTATTTGCGATAGGTCCTATATATTCTATGGGCTTGCGAACTTTATTTGGATCTACATTTATTTGCGAATGCCCCCTCATGACTGGCACTTATCAATGTTTGGATAATCATTATATTTGGTTTAGTCGTGTCTTGCTTCTAAGCTTTGATGTCATTGAGGGTATCATATAACTTTGCGTTATGATGTTATTTTTTACCACCTTTAACTTTGTTCACTAGATGCATGTGTAATGATGGCATTTGTCGCAATCTATCGCAAATAGTTGGTATTGTTTTACTTATTTTGCTACGCTGACATTACATTGCTGCCACAAGTATTGTTGCATATTGGACTTATACGGGATCCTATTCTGTTAACATGTACCCCTGCATGTGTAAAATTCTTTCTTTTGTAAACCCTGAGGTATTTAGGGTAGTCTACTTTTTCTAGGTCTTGGTTTGATGTTAGAATGGATAGCCACATAGGTTTTTGGCAGCTTTATTCAATACCTGATACATGAGTAGTGCTGGTTCTTATTCTGTGTGCATTTGAGACTATTCTGTGAAATTAATGATCCTTATTTGCAGATATCATTCATGATACATATCTGGGCTTGAGTTATCTTATTGGAATAAAAACAATATCTTGACCACAAATGTCTCCCCCCCCCCCTTTTTTCAACAGCACTATCATGTTTGGTAATAATTTTTGATATCTATTCTCGTTTGTCAAAATGGTGTTGTCAATAACTGTATCATATGCTTCCGTTATGATGTTTTTACTACCTTAATTTGAATTGCACGTTTGTCAAGTTAACCCATTCCCCGGCCCTGGGTCCCGGGACATAGCGTGGTATATGCCGGGACAATAGCCGGGCATGTTACAAAAAAGTATTGCCCCCCCCACGCAAGCCCGGGAAATGTTTAGCCGGGACTTTGCCGGGAATGTACATTAGCTTGTCCCCACCCTGTCGGGACAATCATTATGATATCTGGGACTTTAAAAGGGCCGGGAGGTACAAAAAATTTTCCCCGGCTCCCGCGGGACATAAACAGGGCCTTTACACGCATGTGTCACACCATATAATAAAACACAGGGGCTATCAGTGAGCAGTAATCGCCCGTCAAATTCTGTAGTATAATCACATATTTTTATATAGCTAAACCATGCCCAGTCCGATCCTCTTCCATGTCAGTGAAAGGCAAGCTAATACAACGTAGCACACACGCACGTGTGGTGAAATTTTGGCTCGGTTTCTAACACGTTTCCCTCCTTGTCTAAGCACTCTACCGGCGATCCAAAATGTCAGTGGTGATTTTATATAGCTAGACCTTTTGTCGCTAGCCGGGACCGGCCAAGATTCGTACACGAGTTTTAATAAAGCAGTCCCCGCCCCATTTATGCCCAGCCGAGAATATACGGGGATTGTCACACCAAAACCCGGGCTAGTAGGGGGGCCGGGACATAGCGGTGGATGTACAAAAAATGTAAAGCCCCCGTAGGCCCGGCTACCCGGGATTTCGTGCTACTTTAGCTGGGACAAAGGCGGGGTGTGTCACAACAGCAAAATGTACGATTCCCGGCCAAGTCCCTGCTAGTCCTCCCCCGGGACCCCCAGGGCCGGGATTGGAATTGACAAGTGCATAATCTATTATGTTTATATCATACACATACATGCCTGTGTATGGATACACATTTGATTTGTGCTATAAAATTAATTCTCCCATAAAAAAACATCCCTTGTCACAAAAACTTTAATGTTGGGTTTGCTGTGTGCGTTTTAAATAAATTTCTTTTGATTTATTCTTTTTTGTTGTGAACAGTTTGTGCAAATCCCCCCCTTACAATACCGTTACTGTAATTTTTGTTTCTTTATTTTAAATTTTGCATTGTAAATTTGATTTACAATATATTGTGTTTGCTTGTTATTTTGTTCTAAATGTTCTTGTAAGTTATGTCGCAAATGTATCAGGGGAGGAACACAATGATCTCGCTTGTACAATTGCCGCACTTCAGTTCATTAGCCATTGCTCTAGATTAGCTCTGTCCCACACTCCAACCGATGGTGCATATATTGTAAAAAACTGCTTAGAAGCAAATTTCCTTTTTAATCATATCATTGATGACTGACGAATTTTCATGAAATCAAACAATTTTATCTTGAGAACCAATTAACTGTAACAAAACTTCAATCCCTTTAACCATAAACCCATTTAGCTTAAAATAAAGACGATGAATGATAATGATAACAGAATGTAAATTATAGTATCCATAAAATTAATGATATATGAAATATTTTCTGTATGATTTCCTTTTAAAAATGATCTAACAAAAAATAAAACGTTTTTTGTTCTTCCGATATCAGTATCATACACTTCAACTCAAACATAATGTAAATTCATAGTATCCATAAAATAATGATAGATGGCAAATATTTCTGTAGTGATTCCTTTAATGATCTAACAAAAAATAAAACTTCCGATATCATTATCATTAAACACTTCACTCACACGCAGCTTAATTAAAAAAAACCTGGATTCATTACCGACTATTTACAAACATTAAATCACAAAATCCACAAATTCCCCTCTTTGGCGTTTGAGAGTGAATCCTGGCTCAAGAGATTACAATGCTCTGCCCGCTCTCACTACAATCAATGGTTATAACATCGCTCCCGCAACTGACAGAGAGCAATAAAAAGGAGGCGGGGTTGGTGTTATTAACATTAGAGGAACTCAACTACAAAATTCGTAATGACCTAAATCTCCTCCCAATTAGTACTGGAATAATTCGAGTTCCCTTTTTATTTGAATTGGATAACACTAAAAAAAACCCAAAAATACGATTATTGGTGTAATTTACAGAGACACTCCTGATAGCCGCAGTACCCATTCATTGATCCACATACCACACTATTAACTTATCGCTAATGAATGTAAACACCGCATTTATTTGTGGCGACTTTAATTTTCGACATCTTAAAATCATCCACCCATAACTTCACTAATGACTTTTTGAAGTGTAATACATTCTATTCTTATTTTAATCATTCTATGCCACTAATCGATAAGCCTACGCGTGTAACTACTAGATCAGCAACTCTAATCGACAATATCTTCAGCAACCATTCTTGATAATAACATTCCCCAGGTATTTTATTCAGCGATGTTCCTATCATTTTCCTATATTCCATCTACTTGATAATAATATAAATAAAGGTCACCAC
>JAMKCH010027118.1:0-18456 GCA_023653785.1 Ophioderma brevispina
ATAGTCTGTTCAAATTTCCTCACTATATCCATATTTTGTCATCAGTATCATTGGTTTATAGTCCATTTCTCTACTAACCCCGTCAGTGATGTCATAATCTTGACGCGGCTTTTACGCACGCGTCACGATATCCAATATTTGTGCGCGCGTGTATAACGCCGTCGCTCTAAACATGGCGCGCGGTTTACTGTTGCAACCCTCAAATCTCGCGCTGACCGTCACTGCCATGGAGGTAGGAAATGGAGTATAGTAGTTTGTATATATATATCCCCTCCCCGAGTACAATATTGTTCTGTTAGTTTGTTCTGTTAATAATTCCCCACTCCATACTAGGTTTTTGGTATTTTTCTTACCAAAAGTATTATAGTTCCTGACTTACAATCCTTTTATTGCGTGCAATTTCCCTATAAATGTGTGTAATATATTTATACAAAGATTTTTGTAGGTTTGGTCTATATTTTTCGTATTTGTTAATCTTAGTGTTTTTGTTTTCTGTTAATCTATTATTACCTTTGGTTGTAACAACCCAATTGTTTTTTTTCTGTTACAACTGCTCTACTTTACTTATCGTACAAATAAGCCTAGCATTTGGTATTTCTTAGCCCTTGTTTTGTTATTTTACTCTGTAGCTATGCCTTTTTTTTGCTTTCGTCTTGTGTGACTTGTCAGCACATCTTGTCTACAGGTTTTGTTTCTCACGTTTAAATCTACCCGCTTTCTCATTCGCTCTTCTAACCTTCTTCCTTTTCAACCTACCTCACCCAACCAATCTCTCCAGTTCCTCCCTCTCTCTCACACTCTCTCTCTTATTCTTTTGTCTTTTCTGTCATTCTCTCTCTCTTTTTCTCTCATCTCTTTTCTCTCTCTCTCTCTCCCATATAACCCCCTCAGAAACCCCCTCGCTATTTTAAAATTTCCTTTGACTTATCCTTTTCAGTATGCCATGCCACTGCTAACAGGCTTTTACGAATGCCATTTACCACCAGCCTTCACGACGAAGACTTTCCGCGCATCACTAATTGAATTTTTCATTCATTCCACCACCAACACAAACTAAATTCAAACTTTAATTCCCTTTGCATCAACCCGTTACTACTCACAGACCCAAATCATTTCAAACATGCTACCAACCCATCCGTTCACCACACCCAAAACACTCTGGTTTCTGACTCCCCCTATCCACACACTGAACGACATTGTAACACACTAAATTAAACCAACAAGCCACGACTCATTTTCCATATCCTTTCAACTGCCTTGTATCAAAATCATATGAAGACATCACTAACTAACCTTGATCACCTCTCAAACCATCTTTCTCTGTCCTAGCTTTTTCGGAAACATGGCTTAGCTGACCCAAATCACCACCTCACTTTACTGGCTATAAACGTACATTCCAGTAGCCACTCACGGGCAGAGAAAGGGGAGTTTGTTTTACATAAAAAATCACCATCCTCTCATACAAATTCATCGACACCCACCAGGACCAGATTTGACCTCAACTTTTCATTGACCTCGCATTAAACCACCAACAATAGACCCAAACACATAGCTGTCGGAGTTAATTTCAGCTGCAATTAACACACAATCCAAATTTCACACAATACTTCGAGCAGCTTCTCACTTGAACTAAATAAAACTACCCACGATGTCTATATTGTCATGATTGTAAATTTCCAATCCCTCATTACCCTCATTCACACCTTAATGACTATTATTAACACATCACTGCAAACTCTTTATATCCCTAAAATTAACAGACCTACAAAGATTACGCACAAAACTCAGCCAGCTCAGTGATAACCTTATTACCAATTCCTATAACTGACACGACTCCACACCAGGATATTTGTCACCTGATACTACAGATCACTTCCCTATATTCCTCATTACATCTCTAGCAAAGGCATGCCACAAAAAACAACAATCACTAAACGTGACTACAGAGATCACAACGTTCGCACATTTACCGTAAACCTCACCCTAACAGGGGAAACATATACTCACAGAAATATGACCCTAACATAGCGTACGGCAAACTTCATTACAACTATACGAAACAATTACAACGAACATTCCCCTTACAACAGAAGACCCTAAAAATCGTACCCATAAGCAAGCCCTGATGACACACAATTTCCCAAGTCAATCAGCACAAGCCAGCCTCTACAAACATACCTAAAGAAAAACACACCAGCAACCAAACAACAATATAATCATACCAACAACAACTTAATCACATTATTCGTATTCCAAACAAACCCAACACAGAACAAATTCGAAAACTCAAAAATGATCTCACACCAAACCTGGACATTCCCTCAACCACATTTTCTAGGTAGGAAGGGATCCACTAAACAAATCCCTGACCTTTTCCCACTCTATAATACGAAGATAACTGACACGCTTGACATAGCCACCATTCACGACCACTTCACTAACCTGGGCAGAAACTTAGCTAACAAAATTCCACCTTCCAATAACCCATTTAACAAACACCTTACAAAAAACACATTCACCTCAATGCTCCTGAATCCAGTTACTGATGATGAAATGCACAAACTTCGGCCCACCTGTTAAAAACCTGGTAAAAGTGCGGGTACCGACAAGAAAGATCCTGGATTGCTAACAATCATATGAATAACATCATTTTGCCTCTGATGTACATATTTAACCACTCACTTCTCACACCGGACAGTCCCATATCAACTCAAATCAGCCAGTCTTCCTATTTACAAAACAAACTCACATAACATGCAATTAAACAGGCCCTTTCTGTCTTTCATCTTTTTTCAAAACTACTTGAAAAAATTCCTGTCACACGTCTGTCTCCTTCTTCAACAGCACAACATTCCTTGTCGATGAATCAATACGTTTTTAGGCCCAAAACGCTCGACTAATGGCCACTCTTGAACAAACATCCAACCTCAACCTGCACTAAAAGAACTCCACACCATGGGGTTATTCCTGGATCTCTCCAGGCTTTTCGACACCATTGACCACAACATTCTTCTTCACAAGCTTTATCATTACGGTGCCCCCCCCCCCCCCCCCCCCACCCCCCCCCACCCGTGGAGTATCCTTGGAGTGGTTCAGGAAGTTTACCCCTAACTAACCGGTCACAATCAGTCTACGTACCCTCCACCCCGCATCATCCATCAACCTATCACAGTTGTTGGCGTCCCGCCAGGCTCAATCCTTGGACCTACTTTTCTCATTTACATGAATGAACTATCACCAACACTCTAACACACTTTCAACTAATCGTATTTGCAGATGACAACAAACTTTTTTTCTTTCAACCAACCTTTTGCACTTTTTTAACAACATGAATCATGACTCGCAAAAATCACTGCTGGTTTCGGGCTAACAAACGTTCTCTCAAAGGTGTTTAAAAAACTAACTACATGCGTTTTCTCTACACACAACACTAATCACAATCAAACATTAAAGACAACATCCTTGATTTGGAAAAATATGTGAAATTTTGCAGGCATAGCCTCAAAGTGAAGGATAAGTCCGAAGAATTCTCATAAGTTTACCTTTTCCAGCTGTAGAATTGACAGAAAAGGAAAAAACGGCAGTGTTCCAAGATAACGATTCGCCATTCAATTACTGTTGTAGTAAGTGTCCGTCGGACGTAAATGACTAAAATCTCCGATTCTTTCCTTATTAGGTTAATTCGGGTCTAATCATTGCAGGGTATGTTAGGGTACCTGTACGTGATGCATACATGCAAAAATCTGATTTTGATGATTTTTTCGATGTCTGATTAGCACATCACTGATAGTGTCTTTCTAACAATAGATAACCAGATAATCTCCCAGGTACACTCAAACCAAATTTCTTGGTCTCACAATCGGACGACAACTAACATGGAACGAACATATCAACTCTGTCACTACCAAGCGTCTCACGCAATTGGTACAATCTACATAGTTAAACACCACCTTCCAGACTACACCTTAAAATCACTTTACAACACCACTAGTTCTCCAACCTTACACTGTAACATCATCTGGCCTCCAACTATCATTCACGGATCACCAAACTAAACATCACGCGAACAGAAATGGGCCATTAGCACTATCACAATCTCACCCCCAGAACTCACACCTTACCATTATTTCACTCACTGCAACAACACTTAACTTAGAGCACCTCAACCAACTTCAAACAGCCGCTCTCTTTTGACTATCACAACAATAATTTACACGAAACTTCAACAAGACTTTACCAAAAACCGACAAATCCACAAGCATAACACCAGACAAGACCGACAAAATTTCACTGCCCCTCCCAAAATCTCCTCTGAAAAGCACTTGATTCAGTATCACGGCGCTAAACTTGAATGAATCTGCCAGACTCCATCACAACAATCAAAAACAAAAATACTTTTAAATATCAACGAAAAAACATTTCATCAACCGTCAATTCTTTTTAAATTTCTCCCCAAGTCCGATTTCTTTCCTCACCTTTTCTTCATCCTATTCCTACTCGATTCCTACTTTTCGTCACATCTACCTCATCTATCTGCGCTTCTCCATATGAAGTACTATACATACCTCAGCAAGACATATTGAAAAGTCAGACCTTCTGGACCAAAATCCCGTTTCCCGTATTCCCGTTAAGTGTTTGTTTAGCTTAGATATATTGTTTGTTTTTGTTTGTTTGTTTGTCTCTGTTTTTTTTTGTTATGTATATTTACCTATGTAATATTCTATATTATCCCTTACTTGTATCATTATTGTAATAGTTAGAATAGTTTACTTGTATGTTTTCCAGGGCCGGCAATAACCATAAGCCCTATCGGGTTGTCCATTACTGGTCCTAGTATTTCATATCCCCCACCTGTTCATCTTTGTACAGTCTACAATTGATACTTTATGCATTATTATATAATATTCTGTATTATACATTTCTGTCACGTACGATATGTTATGCTGAATAAACTGAATGAATGAATGAATGAATTATAAAATTGTTTGGTGTACAATGTCAATCAATTTTAATGACACCTGGATACAATGGTCCTTGGGTAGTGTCCAGAGGGTGTTTTGAATCAATCCCATAATGCATTGCAATTTGCCTATACAGTACTGTACTAAACACATGTCAGTATTTAGGGATAAAAAGTATCCTAGAAGTTCAAGAACTACAAGACATTTCATGATCATTCCCTAAGTACTAATGCTTTGTGGGCTAAAATGAGCCTAAAAGTCAGGATTTTTATGTGTTAAGAATAGGATTTTTGTGGGATCACATGACCCCATTGTGGTAAAATTTCCCAAAACTGGTGCATTGTGGGATTGCCTCAATACACCCCTGGGTAGTGTCCCACATGTTGATGACCTTGGTGACTTCATGTAACTTTACTTTACCCATTACAAACCGTTTGTGTAATATTGTTTCATATCACCCATTCTTGTCACCCATGCATTGAAATTCCTTGCTTCATAGGGTTCTCAAAGTATTAGATATGTCCAGTGTACAACAATAGAGTAAAGAACTGTGGACAACACTTAAAGTGGTTTATGACCATATCTCTAAATTAAACTGACATTGATATGTAATAACTTGTTGGCAATCAGGGTCGTATGCAGGATTTATTTTGGTGGGGTATGGGACTTCAAAAATTTGGACCTTTTTTGGTAAAACTAAAAGTGGACCTAACCCCCTTAAAATGGTTCTTTTGTGGACTTTATGAACATTTCATCACCAAAAAGTGAACTTTCTTGTCAAAAAATCTCTATACTTTGGTCTGTTTTTATCAAAGAATTCAGCAAAAGTGGACCTTTTGCAACCTTTTCCCACAAAGGTGGGTGGAGGGTGCCCCCACCCCGCAACCATGGTTAATAAAAACAATTCAGTGTATCAAAAGTACAGAGCAGCTATATGAACTTTTAAAAAATGTTCACCTAATCACTATGAGCTAGTAAAATCTCAATTCCCTTGGCACAGTCAGTAGTTTACATTTACCAATGTATTTAGGAATACACCCCCTGGTTTTTTTGTTGTATGACTATATGATAACCCATGCAGACCACACAAGGTCAGTTCATGTCATGTATGTACAAGTTAGTACAACCCACTGAACTGTGTCCTTGGTGGATAGCTGATTGTACCTTCATGTGATGTTTCACCTATCACTATGAGTTAGTACAATCTCAAGTCCCTTTCACAGTTCAGTACCTCCCATATCAACTTATGTATTTAAGAAATACAACCCCTGGTTTTTTGTAGATATAGGATACCCAAGTCACACAAGCTCAGTTCACATCAATGTATGTACATTCCAACCCTCTGAACTGTGTCTTGGTGGATGAGCCACATTGTAACTCATATTTGTTCTGTAAACAGATGCGAACGTATACAACCATGAGACCGGGGAGCATAAGATAGGACCATTTAACTACCAGACATGGCCATATGCCGCTTTATTCCTAGCACAGCCTGATGAATTCATCAGACAGGTAACAAATCCCATAATGCATTGCAATGGACCTATACTGTACTAAAACAGATGTCAGTACTTGCGGATAAAAAGTGTTCGAGGAGTTTAAGGACCACAAAACATTCATGATCATGCTTCCTGAGCTGCTCTCAGTTGACCCTTAGGCGCTCAGTCAAGTCTCACGACCTTGCTGTAAAAATCCCAAGGTCCAACCTGGTCTCCCACAGAAGATCATTTCTCCCATTCTCTGTAGGCTTATGGAATGCCCTTCCTGCTCATATAGCATCAAACCAGTGGTGGATTTCACAAAACCTTGCGAAGCATCGTAAACCCATCTTAAGTCAAACGTATTGCATGTAATATAGGGATTTGTAACAGTAACCTGCGATGCGTTTGCTTACAATGGGTCGTACTAAAGGGATTAGCAGCGATAATGCGAAAGAATCGAAAAAATGTGAAAATGCATATAAATCGAGGAAAAGTGTGTACAATTCCATATAACTGCTTTAATGTAGAAACAAACCACCAAATAGTGAAAAAAATGAAAAATTTGAGGAAATTTGTCATACCGTCTCCCCCAAAATAGACATACAGGGACGGCGTCTCAAAATCTGCACTAAACAGCTGTTTGTGGTTTACACCAGTACAGAATAAACACAGCTCAATAATGTTTGTATTTGAGGTAAAAATGTATGGATCACGGTGCACAATATCACGCTGAAAATCTGTGATATTCACCGGGAAAGGCTGTTTTGATCTCAAGTTGGAATTTTGATACGCACGTATAGGAATTACAGAATCAGATAAAAAGTACTGCCTTGTCTTTAATAGACGGATTTCAAGCCAACCACTTGCAGGTTATGTTCGCCTATCCATGCCAGTAACAAAAATATAAAAATATGAATTTTGATGATTTTTTCGATGTTTCGGATTAGCAAATCGCTGCTAATCCCTTAAGGGTTGAAATCTTTGTGAAATCCAAACCAGGACTTGCAGAGCTTCAAAAGGGAGGTTAATCGCTATCTTGGCACCATTCCACCAGCATTACTAATTAGATAACTGCACTCATCACTCTAGGTACCAGATTCCCCTCACCCGCACTGGGACAGCATGGAAGGGTAGGCCTTAATCCAACATGGGAACATGTTGAGGCTTTTGGCTTGCAGTGCACTGACCTAGCTGATGATGATGATGATGTATACAAGCGTTACATGCAAAAAAAAAAAATACAATTTGTTAGAAAATTGAGAGCACAATCATTGGGAAATATCTGAGGTAGTCTTTATGCCTGGCCTTAGTGATGATACAACCAGTGACATATTGCTAAGGATAAGGAGATCTGAACATTACCCTCCTTCTGCCAGCCATTGAGGCTCATCCTGCAGGTCAGGTAATTACAGGGGGTAGGACATGACCTGCTCAAATTGGGCATTGGGGATTTCCAAACGGTGATTTGTGGAACTGTTACGTGCATTTACTATGGCAGTCTCTGTCTCAGATAAATAACAAAATCACTTCTTAAACTGTAGTTCGATACATCTTAGTAATATCGTGATAATTTTTGAATAAATTATTGACTTCAAAATCTGTCGGGGTTAGTGGATTAACCCCCACTGCAAAGTATTGTAATTTCCAATAACGGTCATTTAGATTTAAATATCCGTGACCAGTCTTTAGTCATGTCTGTGTGTAACCGTTCGATATGTGTAAGAGTGCCCTCCTACCGTTAAGTCATTGAAAAAGACAAGCACCCGGTTGATGCCATTTTGAATTTGCTGTTGCTGTTAGGTTGTCATGGCATTCCCCCATCCCCCCTTCAAGTTAGGGTACTTGAAGTGACAAGGATATAAGATATTCACCTCAAGATATTTTCACTACCTAATCCATGTTATCATATACTTGATAATAACAGTTGGTATATTCTCATATATAAAGACCCAAAAAAAAGTAACGCAGCATGTTTAGACATGATGCATTACTTTTTTGGGGGTCTTTATATTATAGATATCTATCCTTGGATGGATTTTGTTTCAGATCATCTTGCAATAGCCCATATACCCACACATAGTCACAGATTATGTGAAACTCAGACAGATGATTAACTTGTTTTGACTAAACTTGGTAGAAAAATAAAGGTCATCAAAACAAGGCAACAAAGCAACAACAAGGAGTAAAATAAAAGAAGTTTGCTATGTCATTTAAAAAAAAAACTTATAATATGCTACTATTTAGAGTAAAACAATGTTCTTTTTTTTTTAATCTGACCAACTGACCCTAATATATCTCCCCATTATGGCAAACAAACATTTTTTTAGGCCTAAACCACTGTTGATCATATTAACATAAAGTATTTTCTTTTCTTTGATAACAGAACTTGTCTACATCACCTGAAGTTGAGCCGCCTTATTATGAGCATCATGTGAGAGAGGCACTGATGTTTTACCTTCAGAATCCCAATCCAGCCAATGTGTTTCCAAATGGACAGGCACATGTGTATAGGAAAGATGCTGAAGGGAAATGGGTTAGGGTAGGGCAAAAGTAAAATTAAACTGAAATAGATTACATGTGTGAATACTGGACTATTTTAACAGATGAGAGCTGTATTTATAATTGAAGAGATGATTTTCAGTAGCTGTACCTCCATTGGAAGCAGTGCATTGTGGGAAGCTACTGATATCTTCTCTTGTAGTGAGTAGTAGTAAAATCAAACTTTTAAATCCAGTTTTGCCCCCACTAATGGGGTGGTCCGATTCACCTCACATTCACAGTGATACTGCTGTGTGAGGATTTATTGGAGCAAAAGATAATTGACCGGATGCCTTTTTACTGATGTCAATTTGCTGGATGGCCGCCATTTGCTCTCAAGAGCGAACACCCTGTAGGTAGGTCATCTTTGTTCTACCAGGGTAACCAGCTACCCTACCCATAGTTCTAGGAAAATCATTTTTTCAAACAATCATATTGCACTTTATCGATTCATATATTTTGTTGGCAATGAAACATCCCCCATGTAGAAGCCAAAAAACGCATTAGTTGTACTCTATGATTTTTTACAAGGTTTTCTATGTATTTATTTTCTGTGTGAAGTGGATTTAGGCCCTTTTGGAATAAGATTTGTCAGCCAAATTTGGACAAAAAACTACTTTTCCATAAAACCACAATCTTAAAACAAGATTCACTGTAAAGGGAATCTCAGATGGTGATGAAAATCAAAAACCGCATATGACATTTACTTGTTTTTCAGATGGGCTGCAATTTTTGCTATTTTACAACCCTTATGTAATTTTTAAACACCGTACTCCACCTTCAACATTTCCTTTTGGGGGTTAATTTTGTTATGAATGATGCTATACTACAATTTCCTTGGAAAAAGTTGTATATCCCCTGGCTTGAAAAGCAGAGGGTGATATTGCGAGGGTGCGCATGTCCGTGTGTGTGTGTGTGTTCCAGTTTGGGTAGGTTTTGCTTAGGTTTTCATTTTTCTCGTCTCCTTCAAAAAGTTTAAGTCTGATTTAAACCAGACTTGGGGTTAATGTGCAATACAGGTTCCTTCATATGTAGATGATGTCAAAGGTCATGAACCAAGGTCAAATCAAAGGTCATCGGAGGTCATGTTCCAGTTTGGTTAGGTTTTGCAATGGTTAGGTTTTTGTTTTTCACGTCTCCTTCGAAAAGTTTAGATCCGATTTAAACTAGACTTGGGTTTAAGGTGCAATAGGGGTTCCTTCATATGTAGATGATGTCAAAGGTCATGGTCAAAGGTCATCTGAGGTCATGTTTAATGTGGTTAGGCTTTCATTTTCGGAAACTTATACAGTTCTTGTTATTATGAGAAACAATTATTGAATTTTGTATGCCCCGCAATGACAACTGTGCCCAACCTAACCAATTGTTTATACTTCCATCTTGCCAGGGGGATCACGCAAGCTTTACGTGCTTTATTTGTATTAATTTTATATTTTTGCTTTTTAAGTTTTTTTCAAAAAACCAGATTTATTCAGAAATTTCTAGAAAATGCTGCAAGCCCATAAAACTTTATACGGAGTGTGCTTGGAAAGTGAAATTAGTGTCAACGACAACGACAACAGGCACAGTGGCACTTGAGTGCGCCCTACACACGCGGTGTTTGATTTCCACGACGATAGCTCAGTGCATAGCTGCAGGACCACTAGCAATCTATGTGTAGTGTTACGTGTGTGTGGTGGATGTGGGTGCTCAAACTGTAGCTAGTTCAACCCCCCTAGTCAGGAGGAAATTGTGGGCACAGGGTGGAAAATGGAAAGTACAGACTTTTTTTTCTATTGACGATTTTTGTCAATGTGACCTAAGCTAATAATTTCTGGAGGGTGTGCAAACTTTCGTGCAGTGCATTTCTAGGAAATCTAATATGGCCGCTACAATCTGAAAATTCATTCAAATGGCCATAAGGTTTAGCAAGTTAGATCCAGGTTTAAAGCACGAGGAATACTTTTGGACAGGTTATTGACGTGATTTGATCACAAACATTAAATCAAATCCAAAATATGGCCACCTTTAAAACCCAATATGCACTGAAATCATTCAATTGACCATAACTCTCAGTATTTGTAATAGAGGCATAATTTTGCGCTCTATACCCAGTAGGAACTTCACATATTGACATTTCAAGGGTGTTAACAAGCTTACCGATCAAATGGAAGTCAATATGACTGCCTTTTAAAGATCTTAAAAGGCTACAATGTCTATTTCATTAATATGGCCGTCATTCTTGAATTTTAAGCATGTTGTCAAAACAACATACCAGATACGAGTTATAATGCTCAAAGACATCATCTCATACTTAACTTAAACTTTAATATTCATTTGGGTGTTTTAAAACTAAATACAACACAGATGTATCGGAATTTATAGGTTTTAAAGAAGGTAAAAAGGCAGCAAGCCACATGGCCACCATCTAACATTTTGCATGTTAAAGAAACAGGAATTCCAGATAAGAAAAAAAAATGTCAAATGGTTCAAAGACTTATCCATACCTTAATTACACCTTTCTACTAATATTTCGTTGATGTTAACTACCAAGTAACAATAATGTAGGTTTGACATTTTTAAAGGCGGGTGTATTGGTTGCCATCTTTGAATTTTGAAAATGTCCATTACAGAAGAATGCAGTTACGGGTTTCTAGTGATCAAATACATGTATCTCATACGTGTAAGAATAAAGCATGCATAAGACACTGGAATGCAAGCCCCTAAAAGGCCAGAATGTTGAGAACCACTTCAGTGTCCTGAGTGGCGTTGGAAATGCATTCTTGAGGTGTTAAAGTAACATTGCAGAGGTGATTCAAGTAACAGATTTTGACACCTGCCAGAACACCTAAAACGTGTTCAGTATGTATTCAAGTAGCGTAAATAGGTATAATGGAGGAGGTAAGATCATTTTAATGTTCCGAGAGCATATTTGACGTTTGACGCAGCCCATATTGGATTTTTTTGTGGCAATGGAATGATAAAATACATTACCAACACTTTCTAGTGCTTAAAAACACCGGAAACCGGAGCGATGTTTGCTACTATGGGAAATACTAAGGGGTTTTAGTGATTTTGGACCTGGTAGCAGCCATATTGGATGTTCAAAAATGCCAGAACTGTAACAAATTTTGACACCCTCCAAAAATTATGGCGTCGGTTCCTAAGGAACTTAAATCTATCAATAGAAAAAGTATGCTACTCTATTTCCAAAACATCTTTACACTCAAGAGTGTAAAGATGAGTGTGTGTGGGTGGGGGGGGGGGGGTTGAAGGAATAAATGTAAAAGTAATAGAACTAAACCATAAGGATTTACATATTGTCTAAACTATACGATACCAACAAAATGTTTTGTGCTAAGATTGGTAGATGGGCATGTATATTTGGGTCTTAAATACTCATAGTGGATTGTATTTAATCTGTAACTGTTGAAATTAATTCACATTTGTCAAAAGAAAACTTGCAAGAAAGTGTTTTTGTGGGCAGCAGCTATAGCTGCAGGACCACTTAGCAATCGTTGTGCAGGGTGTAGTGTGTTAAGATGTATGTGAGGGATGGATGTTATGTATTGTGTGGCACTAAATTGTTAAGTGTTTTTGTAAATCGACCTGTCACTAGGTGCACATGGGATCCCATCATATGTTGATGAGTCAAAGGTCATGTGCCGAGGTCAAAGGTCCTGTAGGTCACAGTTAAAAATGGGCTAAAATTTAAAATTGACCCTAAATTGAAAACTTGAAGTTCAATTGGAACAAAAATTGTGTCATAGGTGCACCATGCGATCCATCATATGTTGATGAGGTCAAAGGTCACGTGCCAGGGTCAAAGGTTGTGTGAGGTCACGTTGAAAAATGGGCTAAAAATGTAAAATTGACCTAAATTGAAAACTTGAAGTTCAATTGGAACCAAACTTGTGTCATAGGTGCACCATGCGATCCCTCATGTTGATGAGGTCAAAGGTCATGTGCCAGGGTCAAAGGTCATGGGCGGCCCACAGCTTATATTCTTTGAATATAGTGAGCGTGAAAGCCGAGAACCGCGAAATTCTAGTTTAAGTTATTTCAAAGTAACATCTTTGTTCTATTTTGAATATGATATGATGTTTTCTCACTCACACAAATATATCACCAAATACTTCCGATTACAAAATCAAACTGGTCCATAGTGTTTGGAAAGTAGAAGCATATATGTGTACTAAATTGGCTCAAAGGATAGTTTGTGATAATAAATGTAGTCACCGACATTTGGAGATGTTTTTGTTCATAGCATTGACATTTTCTGGTCCTTAAATTTTACTGGGGTAATGAGAAAAATATAAACTTTCTTCTGATAACGAAACCTCAATTTTAATGGGGGCAAGGTTGTTGATTTTGAGACCCACCTTTTAAACACAGTTATGTCACCTTTTGGAATCCTAGATAAACATGTTGACATACTTACCAAATAGGACTAACCATATAGTGAAAAATAAAAAAAGGCAGCGTTGCCATAGCAATCAAATAGAATTTTTTTTTGTGTGTGTGTCTAATTTACAAGTTTCACCAAAATTACTTGCACCAAATTACTTGAAGCAATGGACAGGTATAAGCAGATGTACCACCACCAGCACTCTGCACAGGAGCAGGAAACACTATGGCCTGTAACTGAAAAGGCTAACCACATCAGTCAAATGTATGCAAGTAACTAAGTACCATCTAACAAGTACTCTAAAGATGGAAGTACACAGGCACTCTACAGAAAATACATGAAAGTAAAAAGATGAAAGCCAGATGGAATGGTATAAAAGAATTAGAACAAAAAGAACAGCATTTAATTCTAAATGAAATGGCTAGAGGTCAGACGGATAGAGCCGGTGTGAAAGGAGATATGGTCCGGCAGGATTCATAGTCCGGGCTCTATAGACGACAACGGAATAAAGCGTGAAACTAATGTTACGTGAAGAGTCAACTGAATCGATTACCCTATTCACCATTGTTCCCGGACTGTGAGCCCGGAGGACTATATCTCCTGCCACACCGGTCTTGGGTACAAAAAGAACCAAAAGCTGATCAAAGACATGAGTCATCAAGAACAAAGGAAATGCCTTACCGGACTAATTAAAGATGTAGATGAGGAAGAACAAGTTGATCTAGCTTTACGGATGTGCAAAACAAGGGCAGTGGTTGAACTGGCAGTCTGTCGTGCAGGTCGACACCTCCTGAAAGAAACTTTTGTATGTCTGGATGCCAGAGCTGCTGTCTTTCTACATCAACACAATTCATGATCAACTTCCATACCCTGCTAATCTGAAACTGTTGGGCAAGACCAATCTTGGACTCTGCCAATTATGTCATCATCGTCATTGTACACTGTTCCACATCCTCAATGGTTGTAGCTACTCATTACAAAGTGGAAGCAATCTCTACAGGTCTGGCACCGTACGTCGTAGAGGCAAATCAGAAAAAAAAAACATCGCACCTGAGAATCTGAACTCCATCTCTACAATAGCATTTCGCACAGCTGATGGTACAACCTATCAAAATCCAGTCTTACCAATGCCTAAGATAGAGCAAACCAACATTCTGAAGAAGGCCAATGACTGGATATTCCTGATAGATGAGGAACACAAACAAATAGTGTTCCCTCCAGAAATCACTGAGACATCTAAGAGACCATATATCACCATCTTTTATACCAAAACAAAGACAGTGATCATCATAGAGCCGACAGTCCATATGGAGGATAACCTATCCAATGCATATGCAAGAAAGTGCAAATACCAAGATCTAGTGGCTGACTGAATGCAGAGGATGGTCTACATACTACTTTCCAATAGAAGTAGGAAGCAGAGGTTTCTGCAATACATCAGTCAACAAATGCCTGGCATCCTTGGGCACTCCTAAAGGAAAGAGAAAGGCTGTAACCGATACAGCAGCCAAAATTGCACTCAGAGCGAGTTATGTCATCTGGCTCGGAAGAAGCTCAAAGGCATTCAGACAGATGAAGCTACAAGCAACTCCAGCAATATGCTCTGAGGGAAGTGGAATGGTTGAGCGCTCCCAAAACCAGTCTGGTCCAAAGCCCAGAGACCTCAAAACACACTAATCTAGACAAAGAGATACTGCATAAGGTCACCTTCACAGAGGGAGATATATCAGGAGTGCTTATTTTAAAACGGATAAAACTAGGCTCCGAAGGTGACAGCACTGGTGTTGTAACAATGAACTATTCCTATCAGTTCCAATTATTTCAAGTATTTCCATAGCCGTATACGGCTATCTAACCCTTGTGTTCCGTATGGCTATATAATGCCCTAAAAATAGTTATATTGGAGTTACCCACCTGACCTAAAAATAATTGTACTGGAGTTACCCACCCAACCCAACAATTTGGACCGACCCTAGACTTAGAGGGAAATAGAAGAGATGGGCGACACAAAAGGGGAAAAAACTGTCACTATTTTTACTTGATTTAATTCTTATAAAGCACGACAAATCCACCGAAGTGCTCAGGGTGCCGCCGTGGAGCGCCTTAGGTTGCTGCAACACAAGTAAATCCAGAACGACAAGGAAGGCTTTATTGGAAGAGGTTCGATTTTAGATGCAGGAGGAATCCGATGTTCTCGGAAAAAAACCTGCGAGGACGGGTATGGATCGGCAACCAAATTCACGGGTAGCCACAATTTGCGCACCCACTTTATCTGCTCCCAGTTGAATTCAGCAGCCTTGACGGAATAAAGTACAGTATCACGTGCACTTTATTCCGTCAAGGCTGCTGAATTCAAATGGGAGCAGATAAAGTGGGTACGCAAATTGTGGCTACCAAATTCACGTACGACTCAAGCTCTGCAAGGGATTGAACCCAGTCCGCATTGGTGAAAGGCAAGTGGATGAGCTACTGCACCAGCCCGCCTTCCCCAAAATAGAGGCTGTCCGTTTGGACACTAATAACTAAAATATCCGATTTTGTACTTATTAGCTTGCTTCTGGCCTTATCATTTGCAGGGTATGTTAGGATACCTGTACTTGTTACAGACATGCAAAAATCTGATTTTTGATTTTTTTTCGATTTTCTGATAATGCCTTTAATCGATCCAATTTTATATCAAAATCTATCGTGCGAATCTCAACTAATTCCGACTACCAAGTCCCTCGATAAGGCATACAAAATTGTTTGTTTGACGTAACCCGACCGACCCTAAAAAACCTGCCGACTCAAATGTTTTTATGCAATTAGCATAAAAATAAAAAAAAAATATTCTGCTGACCAACCCATTATTTTCATCCACAATTAAAAAAAATATTTTTTTTACCAACACAAAGACGAAAAAATAACAAAACAAGACAAAAAAATTTTTTAAAAAATCTGACCTACCAACCCTGATATTTTTTTCTCTGTTATGCCTAAGGGCCAACAGACAGACGCAATCATAATGGATTTCAGCGAATTAGCTTCGATGTGGTAGCACATCAAAAGACTTTTGCTGAAAACTGACATTATTTTCTGGACGACTCACGGGATCTCTAACTTCCTGATGCAAAGAAGCAGAGGGTTGTTATTGGAGGTAATAGCTAGGCCAAAAATGTTTGATTCTCCTCATCTTACCCGACTGTATACCATCGCCTACCGTATTTACTTCTTTTTTTTTAATTTTTTTTTTTTTTTTTAATTTTTGAGGGAAAAAAAAAAATGGAAATTAAAATTAAATCAGAAAAATGGGATCAAAAATGTGCCAAATCTGCTGAAAATAAAAGTAATCCACTTGGTTATCTAAAACATTACTTAAAAAGGTGTTGATGTCAAGCGCAATTCACAATTTTCACTAGCGGTAGGTTCCGCGGCTTGAAGAAATTTTGTGAGGAAATACTGGTCTCGGTGTAAGGAGAGGTAGTCAAGTTGCGAGTTCTGGTTTTCTCTAAGTTGGCATTATATCCTGCTTCATCTGAACGTGAATTCTTTCAGTCACTAACTACATCAATACTTACAGTAGCATCGGCTTTACTTGCTTTGTAATACTGCGTTACCTGGAGTAGCTACAAAACCATACTTTAATTCTGTATGTTCAGTTGTGTGTCAGAGATCAATTCCTTCGGTGTAGTACCCCAGACTGACGTCGAGTTATCATCAGAGTCAGTCTGTATTGGGAATTGGTTACTTTTGAAAGTCCAAAAAATATGCCGACAGAGGGGTAGTGGACTATAAACAAAACAAGACCCCCAAAGACCCAAGACCCCTCAACTATAAAACAAAGACCCCATCAATATAAAACAAAGGACCACCTACTATAAACAATAGGGACCCCATCAACAGATAAAACAAAAGAACCCCTCAACTAAAAACAAAGACCCCCTCAACTATAAAACCAAAGACCCCACCTAAACTATAACCACAACGACCCCCTCAACTATTAAAAAAAAGACCCCTCCAACTATAAAACAAAGACCCCCTCAACTTATAAAACAAAGACCCACCTAATATAAAACAAAGACCCCTTCAACTATAAAAAACAAAGACCCCCTCACTATAAAACAAAGACCCCTTCAACTATAAAACAAAGACCCCCTCAACTATTAAAACAAAAGGCCCCCTCAACTATAAAACAAAGGAACAACCAACTATAAAACAAAGACCCCCTCAACTATAAAACAAAAGCCCCCTTCAACTATAAAACAAGGACCCATCAACTATAAAACAAAGACCCCCTCACTATTAAAAAAGACCCCCTCAACTATAAAACAAAGACCCAATAAACTAAAAAAACAAATACCCCCTCAAATATAAAACCAAAGACCCCCTCAACTATAAAAAAAGACCCATTCAACTATAAAACAAAGACCCCCTCAACTATGGGCCTAAAAAACAACAGACCCCTCAAACAGGCTCAGATAAATTTTATTTTTTGATCGGGCAGGCTGGTCCAACTTTAAACTTGCCCGAATATGCGGAAAATAAATATATTGTGAAAATTATCGTCACTCAGGTGGCGTAGCAGAGGTGGGAGGGGCACGTGCCCCCCCAACCGTGATGTCCGTCGATACATACACGGTCGTCGGTACACCGGTCGGTACCTGTCTAAAAATCTGTAAGCTGTGTTTTGAGCGCAGGTGCATAATATGAAATACAGACAAATTACATAACAATTGTTATATTGGTCAATACTTACTACCTACTATTATCTCTACGTTGGCTGTGATGTTGCACTTTGGAGGCGACGGTAAAACGCGAGCCGGGAAAAAATGTTTGTGGTACAATAAACGTGTCGGTACATTCACAAATCTCTGCCCCCTCGTCAACAAACTCCTGGCAACGCCACTGAGCAGAGTCGTTTTTTTCTTTTATTTCTTTGCGCTATCCGGTTTATCGTGTTATTGTGAGAGGTAAATGCTCATTTCCTATCCTCATCGTCAAAGTGCAGCTTTTTGCATGACTGAATCTATCCATGACTGAATCTCAATGGCGACGATCTATAATCGCTGACAGAATTTCTCAGACCGACTAGAAAACAACACAAGAATGT
>JAMKCH010027119.1:0-18383 GCA_023653785.1 Ophioderma brevispina
CTTGTTCCAAATATTCAGCTCACAATGGTTTGTTACCCACTTTCTGGCTGACAAAAATCCATGAGCCCTTACCGACATCAGGGTCGTGGACATGTGGCCCAGTCACAACAGATTGAGAAAATTCTAACTGCAAATGTGCCCCAAGCAGCCGTTCCCCAACAAATTAACTGAAATAGCCCCCCCCTCCCCATTTTTTATTTCATTTATTTTTATGTAAACTTTCTTAAGGCAGGGTAGCCCCTTCATTGACAAGAGCACTGTATTTCCAAGGATGCCCTGCAATATACACATTGTACATTGTACATAATGAATTATACCATACATGTAAACATTAATATACAAATAATACAGTATAGAAAATACCGAAATAAAATACACAAGATTATAAATGAACTACAAGATATCTACAGTAACAGTACAAAATAGCTTAGTTGGATTTGCAAATTAATGTTTTAAGCTGAATAACTCATTGTAATTATAATTACAGCGGATACCTGAAGGAGACTGTTCCATATTTTGGTTGCTCTCTATGGAAATTACGTTTTCCTGCATTTGGTTCCAAGGTGGTTCATCCAAAGAGTTTGTGGTTTGAACTTCTGGTACCCTTAAAAATGCACTTATGCATAAAAGTTAACGATAAAAAGTAAACAGGTGGGCAAGCCTTTGAAGCATTTAAAAATAAGCATTTAGCATATAGTTATAATAACCGATCATAAGTTTGTTCCCCTGCATTGGTTACATATCATATCTTTTAACAGGACTTCTAATGCCCAGCTGATAAAATTAAGACGAGCTAATCTATTTTGAAGAATTTGAAGTGAATTCTAAGATCA
The DNA here is from genome assembly GCA_023653785.1 of Ophioderma brevispina. Taxonomy (NCBI): domain Eukaryota; kingdom Metazoa; phylum Echinodermata; class Ophiuroidea; order Amphilepidida; family Ophiodermatidae; genus Ophioderma; species Ophioderma brevispina. The sequence continues at coordinate 834 of JAMKCH010027119.1, forward strand.
TTAGTACAGTTAGACCAGACAGGGCTGCAATAGTCCAAATGTGGCCTGAGAATTGAATTTGCAAGCATAACCATAGTATCTTTGGAATCTCTACTAACCCACAACGCTTAGAACTACATGCAAATATGATTGATATGATCAACCACGACACCAAAGGATCAAAAATTACACCAATATTTTAACTGGTCAACCCTTATCATAGTATCTTTATTACAGTGCAGAGAAATAATTTGAATTTATTGAGAATATGACATACCAAGACCATAAACATGGTTTTCTTGGCATTCAAAGTGTAGTTTTGTTATCATCAAACATTTAGAAATTGTTGATTAAATTTGACTGCAGTTCAAATTCAAGAGTTGTGGGTTGTCTGGAAGTACAAGAATGTTGTATAATCGCACATATACATTATCAGTTAACACTACTGAAAGACTATTGAACAAATAATAAATAGAAGAGGACCAAGTATAGAAGCCTGTGAGAATTCCATGTTGATATTTTTGAAGTCAGAAAGAGTAATTCATGTTGAACTGCCTAAATTCTGTCACTGAGATAGGATGTGACACCACTGTGCAGAGACAGTAAACATTTTGTGAAACGTTCAGTCAATTCAGTTTTAGAAATATGACAATATTTGTGTTTTGACATGGAACGCTCGAAACCTTTTGGATTATCACAGACCGTGGCGGAGTCAAGCCATTTCCGTATTGTATAAGGCTTATGAGAATCACTTTCATGAAACAGTCTTTCTATAATTTGCATTTTCATTTTAATAACGAAAACAGCTCAAACATGTGATTAATTAACATGACGCATCTTTAGACTTCTGCCACACAACATCAAATAACAGTCAGTGATAAAAAAAATCGCAACGATCCAGTGTTGAACTTGGAACCTCCGATTTTACTAGTTCAATGCTCTTACCAATTGATCTAATGGGTCACATGGGCAAGCGTATGTAATATTCTATCTATAGGTCTTCAGTTAAACCCCTTTTCTCGACTGCTTCAATCCCAGACAGCGTAGATGTAATTTTGAGGCATGTAATCATTTCGGCAAACCAATGCCGAATACTATTGATTTCGGAAATTTCTGAATGCCTGGATAGCACTATATAGTCCAGAACCCCAAGGGGGTGAAACCCATTCAAACCATTCCTGTCCGTGCTGGGCGCTGACATTTTGAATATTGCACGGAATAATTTTAGTTTTTGGGTGCTTGTAGAACACAGAATGTGAATTCGAGACAAACAATCCGCCAAAATATCAGTTGTTTGGTGGTTGGGTGGCTATTGGTTGGTTACATTTTGTCCTACCCATAGACACACAACGAATGAAATGACAAATCATCGTCTTGAGTTAAATGAACCGCCTCAATGAAATACATCGTTTTCACCTAAGCGCGCATTGCCCTTATGAGAAAAAAGAGTATCTGAGCACTCCTGATCCAGGTACACTATTTTACACCTGGCCACCATCTAACACAGACATTAATTTGTATCACTACCGATTAGTGTATATGCAAAGCGGCCACCCAAAGTATGTGGATGAAGCGGAGGCAGCCCTTGCTTTCTATTGTTGGTACGCTATGTTTTCCTTTGTGTCGGCAAAACATCGAGACGGTGCTATTTCTAAAGTTACTGTAACGTTTGCCTCTCATCTATATAGAACCCTTTGCAGAAACCCATTTTTTGGCCATTTTGGAACTGCATCCATTCCTCAACATTTCGCTTGCAGCGCAGATCTGTCCCCAAATGATAGGGGTCTCCAAAGTATTGGGGTTTTCAAGATTATCAACGTCCTCGTGGTGAACCCCGGAAACTGACTTGATCAGATGAAATTTGTAATCAACTGAGACTATCGTATATGCCGCCCCAGTCATGGTGCAACAGCTTCTCAAACAAAGAGCTGGACACAGTACTCAACGAGACCTTGAGACCATTACTGGTTTTCCTCCGTCCCACTCCATCTGAAATTCTACCAGTGCTTTCAGGCATTGCCACCTGCAGTGCTTCGGATAGAACACCACACGCGGGGGTAGTAGAAACAACAGTTGAAGGCTATGCTGGACAACAGCACCTGCTGCATACACTGTCAAAGAATCACAACCAGCCTCGGCAGACAGACTGTGCTCTCGTCGACCTTTCTGTCGACCTCTGTAACTCTCCAGCCCCCATTCAAACATCTTACAGACATGGGGTGGGGGGAATATCTGCCTGGCTAGATACTTCAAGGCCCACCAACTCACTATTACACCTATGGAAGAACTACCACTGATAAGCACCTTCTCACGGCAAGGAATGGTTCCCTTAAATCGATTCGCACAGGTTTCGGTCGCTTCAACAGCACTATGCACCGATGGGGGCTGCGGCCATCTCCAGCCTGCCTATGTGGTTCTCCATCACAGACTGTAGATCACATTATCAATAAGTGCCCTACCTTTCGTCCACCGGTGGACAAAGACTTCTCAAACCCCAACCAATCAACATTTATCTGGCTCCATCGTTTACAATATATTTAGCTGCTGTCTCATACGCAAGAAGAAGAATGATTAGGACCCACTGGGATTTATAATTTACACATCTCTTTGCTTTCCTTTTATCTGAAAAAAAAAATCATTTTCGGGTCATGGGGAGTTCGAAACACAAACGTGTCCCTGTTGGCAGTAAATTACAAATGTATCAAATCATAGCGTCACAAGGAACAGGCGTTTTCAAAGATTGCATTTATGTGCTTCTTTATTTCTCTCTTATGTCAATAATTTAAAATTTAATTGAAAATTACTCTTTTTACAATTCCTCAATTTTTCAATTTCTCCTTCCAAATGGGAGAATACATGCGATGTTACTTTCAGAAATTTTTAGGGAAATGGAGTGAATTAGCTGTTGCATTAGTTATTTTTGGAAGACTGTAGCAAAGGATTGTAGACTATGCCGTAATGCTGGCTTCAAGTATACCGGTATACGTCTTAAATTTATACATGTAATTTTACAGCAGGCACCTCAAGGCACTGTTCTTGGCTTGATATGTCTTGTAGTAGGGTATATTTCTTAAAATACAAAACTTACAGAATGTTTTTAAAGCTACAGACGCTGTACTGAAAGGATTATTTGATTTAAAATGTCAAAAACATGTTGTTTTCTTGCGTGCGATCAGGGTGTGTTATGAAGTAAAAATGTCATGAATCAGTGAGTGAAAGTGTCGTAAATTAAGAGATAAGACTTAAAAGTTGGATTCATTATGGAACCATTTTGTTTGTAAAAGTCATGTACAGAGGATAAATCTATAGATTCTAATTTGAACCTTCATTTTTTAATAGTGAACAGTTACCAAGTTACTCAATATCCTTTTTTTACCTTTTTTTTTTGTAAAACGCCCTAGGGCAAGTTGCGTCTTTTGAGAAGAACGAAGTGTAGAACCGTAAGAAGTAAACTTGATATGTTCAGCTACAATACCCCAACCGATACCCGTTTTGCCTTCTTGTAAAAGTCCCTTAGGCGAGATGCGACTTTTATGAAGGACAAAGTATAGAGATGAATAAAACATGAAACATGATATGTCCAGCTATGAAAGAATTTTGCCGCAAGATTCGGCACTACAATTTTGTACATTGTTAATCATGTTTTTGCAAGAAATATGGAACAAAGTATTTATGTTTAGCCTACAAAACGGAATATAATTTTAAATCTTAAATACACGTATTTCTTCAGCGTACATAACTCGTAAAATTTCATTAGACGATTGGAGATTTATAATTATTTTCATGAATTGAAATGTTTACTGCAATAACTTCGCAAAGTTTGGTCTCGGATATCTGAAAGTACATATCTTTTAGGGGGAAAATGAACCAAGAAATCAGAAAAACAATAGAAAGGTTTCATTAAATCTATGGTTGTAAAATTAAATCGAAACCATGAATGATATTCCGCCATCTGGATTTACACCAAGAAATCTGCAAGTATGGCGGCTCAGGGTACCTCGTTTCCAAGTACTTACAGAATTACGGATTCGGATTTAAAATGGGAAAATCGTGTCTAGATTTTTTGTCTCAAGATGAGCAAGATTAGCACAATTATTAGTATTGAAAGTGATACAAAAATTCGAATTTTAACCACAGAATCTTGCATAGATTGTTTAGGATTGGTTGCGATCATTGCCGTTCACAAGTTCACTATAATCTAACTAAATAATGTTACAAAAAAACAAAGAACCAAGTTTGGTCATAGATCGTGAAGGGTTGAATAGAAACGTTTTGTTTGTAAAGCTTGCACATATGAAAAGAGTTTAAGGAATTTTTACTATTAAAACAAAACAGTTTTGTTTTGTTTATTATAATCTAGCATGTCTAGTTAACATTACAAAACGAAGTTGCTCAGGATATACAAATTCATCTTTTACTTTCAAAAGGCCATACCCTTTCCCGTTTGTGTTAATTTCTTGTGCCGCTACGACCATGTACCTTTTGGAACTCAAATTTGTAATGTAATTTATTGTTTTCGTTATTTACAAATCGTTTCCTGTGGCAGCTGAAATGTACTCTTTACATGTCTTTTCTAGAAGTACACGTATTAAACAGTATTCCAAAAAGGGAAACATGCCTTCTCGTGGGCTTAGTAGTTCTGTATTTCATTGACGGGTTCCAATATATCGGCTGACATGTGCAAGCATGAAAATAGCAACTATTGGCAGTGATATTGTTTGTATAATGCAGGGGAGTTCGTTAAATCGGTACTTTTACATATAAGGCATAGCCGTAGGTGGTGTGGTAGCGCAAATTTCGCATATAATTCCACTGCACGCCTTCTAGCCCACTAGTATTAGCTCATATAGCCAAATAGGTGAACTTTTTTTGGTAACAAGCTGATTTTTTCAGTATCGGGTGCTGGACCTGCACTATCACTGACAAAAAGTCCCCGCAAATACCCTGGTGGCATTTTCCGAAATCCAAGATGGCGTCCCAAAAGATGGCCGTTTTTAAAATATTTTTATATCTTTTTGGAACTATACATGTTTAAAACGAAAAAAAATATCCAACCATTTTTTTTGAGTATTGGGATCTATTTAAAAAAACTAACAAGGAAGTTTCAACACTCAACACGGCATAACTACTCAAATCAAATGGCGCCAAAAGGCCGAGACAGTCTCCCATAAGAGACTGTGGAGGTTTGGAGGCGTCTCCATAGACAGCTTCCCTTACGCAGTGGGAAGACGCAAATTCCACAAACGGGGGGCACAATTCCACTTTTCCTTTCTTCTTAATGTTTTTGGTAATAAAAAGGTCAAAAATTTTGACCAGAAAGCCTACGCCGACCACTTTTGTGGTTAATAAGATATTTTAACACGGAGCATTATGGGGGTTAGGTTAGGTCCCTTTTACGACACCCCCCACTCACCCCAAAAAACAAGGTCCCCACCCCCCACAAATCCTCGTACGACGCGGGGGGAACGCGCGGCCCTGTTCATAGATCTAACTGCTACGTATGATATTGTCTGGCATCAAGGTCTGTCTGTGCCTGCCTCAGCTTGCTCACAGGGCTTCCCTGATGGTCGGGGTTGTTCGGGTTCCATCTGATCTGCTGCTCTCTGTATGGATCTTTTGTCCTGTAGACATCATTGGGTCGTGCAGTGAGGGAACCGACTTCGGGCGGGTCCTTTGTGGTCTGTCCTGGTCCTTGTCCCCTGGGTGGCGCCCAGGGAAAAGTCCTTTTCAACATTTTTTGCGTCTCAGAGGCCAAAGGGAGATTGTTTGCAATGCCCTGCCCCAAAAACCATACGGCACTTGAATGGCTGCTGGTTCTTTTGGGCCCTAGAGGTAGTGCTGGCAGAGTGGACATGATCACTGGGGTCAATTATTCTATCGATGGTGCTTGAACTCGGCAGCCCAGAGCCGTCCAGCTCCGTTTTTCCCACCTTGCAAGTCGTTGCGCAAAAAGAAACTCTAATGCCTGGTTGGCCTGCCGCATGGCCTAGCACCAGGGTGTTTTTTGGCGTATGAATTGGACCACAACCTTACTTTCAATTAACACCCCAAGGCAGCCGCTACCAAGACACGGCCTCGTGTTGGTCTCCTCAGGGGGCTCGCGGGGGCTGGGTGGGGTGCGTCTTTCAGCGCTTTGCATACAACGCTGTTGCTTTGGCATGCTCCGCTGTGCGGTGCACTGCACCTGTGGAGTCATCGGTGGCACTCACCATGATTGATGTCGTTCTGACTTGAACTTGTTCGTGGTGCTTTTGGTGACGCCTATAGAATACTTTCCAGTTCTATCTGTCACAGCTCCTGCAAACCTTAGGAGAACCTTCGGATGATCAGCTCGCCTAGAGGTGTGATGAACCTGGTGCTTAGTCCACCACCAACCCCCTTCGGGATCAAGAGTTCCACGATTGCTTTGCTGTCCAGTTCCATGATGCTGCAGTCCGGGTGTCCCGGTCGATCACCTGATCGATGCCGTGATGACAGACTGATCTCAGCGGTGGACATCCTCTGCCATGGACTAAGCAGTTTGAGGCCTTGCATCTTGTAAGCCAGGGGCTGTGAACTTGGTGGAAGGGTGCTGGTCAACCTCAGCATACTCAGAATGGCATTGGCCGACAAAGCACATTGATCGTGTGGGGCCTTTCACCGGGCGACGATTGTGGAGAGCCATGGCACTGACCACTCAGAGTTGACTGTGAGGTCATAGGTACCTAGGCCCCGGGAGGAGTCCGGGCCTATCACCTGACTGGTGAGCAAATCTTTCACTGTGATTTTGGACTTCATGAACGAACGAGCACACTGCGCGCTCTCTTGCCCCATCATTTATCTCTTAGTCCACGTCAGGATCTTACGTTATTGTAATGATCTGTGGTACTATTTACACTAACTGGCAACCTTTTTATAGGGCCTAATTGGAAATAGTATTATTATTATTAGTGCTGTTTACTTCTAAGTCACATAATATCCTACCCATTTTCTATATTTTCAATAATAGACTAATCCTCTTTCCACACAACTTACTCGTACTCTGCATTCTTTTACATGGAAGTTTACCTTCTCAACTTTGTTTATAGAAACGTCTTTCTTCCAGTTTTTGTTGCATCACTGTCAAACCAACTGATACAATTTGCAATTCTTTATTTTCTTTCCTCTTAAAATATCGCTCATCCCCTTTACGTATTTGTACATTACTGGAGTCACCATCACAATTAAATTCACACTCTAGTATTGATGCTGGTCCCCATCCTTATTAATAAAAGAACATTATATAGCACAAAACAACACTGCCATTCATCTCTCCACTCATTATCTCTCTTTCAAGTGCGGTTTTAAATATATAAACCACACATGTTCACAAATAAGATTGAATAAAACAAACTTATTTTAAACAATACCCTTGTGTCTTGAGCATTCCTTGACCATTTCTTTTTTCAAAATTTAAACCTTACACTAGCGCTCACTCACATTAGCACAAAACAACTGTGCCAAATTTTATTTCTCTTCATCTCATTACCTACATCTTTCAGTTTGCCGGTATTTAAATTATAAATCGCACCTGATCACAATAATATGACTAAAACACCTTCCTTATTTTTATTCTTGTTTCTTGAGCATTTCATGACCGTTCTCTTTTTTCAAAATTGAACATTAATTAACTCGCGCTGACTCAGACATTCAATCTCCATTTCTATTCTTGTTCAGTTTACCAATTTGAATCTTTCACATATTTTCAAAGACCAGGGGAAATCTACGTCACATATCTCGTTAATTTTGAATACAGTCCACACCTTTATTGAGCCAGATGATAACTTTGAATAATTGTATATTATTTAATATTGCATAGCTGGAGGTATTTGTACGAAACAACTTGCCCCGTTTTAGCTAGTTAAGTTTAGTCCGGGTAGTTAGAAGTTCAACCATCGTAATGATTCCGTGTGGCCTAATTTTATTTATCTAATTGACTAATTTTCATATTTCATTCCACATCGGATTTCGAAAACAAAAGCAATTTGGGGTACTATTTTGGATTTTGGATACTTGCAAGGTTAAATCACCTTTAAAGTGTTTTAAGATGTAATCCTTAGACCTCACAACATATGTGTTGTATACCTTTTTTGTTCTAGCTTGTATGGTTTGGAATTATAACAAATACAAAAATGGCGGCCATTTTTGGCCCATCTTGGATTTTGAAGAAGCCACAGGGATTTGCGGGGACTTTTATCAGTGATTCTACATATTCCTGGACCTATCCTGTAAAATCAGCTTGTTTACCAAATTGTCCAGGTTAAAACTAATATACTATTGGCTCATGTGCTGACTGTGTCACAACGTGCATGCATCACTGAATCATACAATCCAGTATGGGAGGTGTTGGGTATTGTTAAATATTGGTGCTATAAAGTTGAATATTAAACAGAAAACTGTAAAAATAAGTGCGTACTGTATTCGCATCATGTCTATTTATTATTTGCTGTTGTGTAATACTCTCTCTCCTCTCTCTTTTTCCCATATAAGCTACTACATGTTTTCCCATGCGATAATGCAACATGTGTCGCTTAAATTTCTTTCACCGTATCTTCACGTGCGCGTTTTCCCCTCGATAATTTCATTAACAATTCATGGTATCATTCCCCAAACTGTTTGCTCTTTTGAATGCAATTTCAAATATGCAGTGCCTGTTGAAGCATGGAAAAACAACGCAATACTGTTAACCAGAATAATTGTTCTTTTTTAAAAGAATCATACCCCTAAAATTTGACAAAGCTTTTGTACTAAAGTTTACTCAAAATATTCCAGCAAATTAGTAAAGTTCTTAAGAATAATGATCGAACGCCATAGCTTATTACAAATACTAATTCTAGATGAGGCGACTCTATTGAGCTCGGCTGATGACAGTCATTCCTTCAAATTCAGTTTTTGTTTACCGTACTCTATGAATAACAGGTTAGAAATAGCCTTAGACCCAGCTTTCTATTATACACGAATCGCGAACGCCAGCGCCAGCTCCAAAGCCGTAACCATCTTTTGCCACCATGCTTAACTTATTCCCATAGCGGGTGTATCATATTTATTCATATTTCCCTGATTTCCATGATCTGGTGTAAATTGCCTCACATTTACTGTCAAAATGGCCACTTAGTTTGAGGAAACATAAGCATCTCCAGCCAATCAAAAATTCCATGACTTTCTTAATCATAACTAAGGACATTTTCAGACTTTTGAAGTGTTGTTTTTCTGAGAATCCTTGCAAAAATTCATATTCATGAATAGTCCAACCCAAATTTTGTGATCCTTACGGCAGCCATTTTAGTGTGTATAACCTTTAGAGTGCATTAAGTGACCTCTCTGGTCGGGTGACTAATTCTAAGTTTAAAGGGATTTTATTGGTATTAATCCTACCGGCACATATATAATGCAAATATCCGCAAAATAATGACGTATCAGATGGTTTTTATGGTATTGGAGATTCCTCCGAAGAAACACCATTTTAATGCTTAACTTTCGAAGCGTAGAACATCGTAACGATGCCGCCAATGTTTATTATATAGTTACGGCTATGCTTTTGGGCCACAAGCCATGTTTAGTCTTTCACACAATTGAAAGATATCGGTGGTTATCAAGTCGACATTCTGTGCGCGGGAGGTGCGTGGAGGTGTACGGTGTGACACTATCGCCTTTACTTTTAACATTGAAATTAAAAACAAAGCTTTAGTTAACGTTTTCCTCTAAAATGTAATAAATTTAATCAAAATGGCCAATACAATTTGTGCCTAATTGTGTTTTTTCTAAAATGCGCCTGGGATTCTTGAGAAATATAGTTTTTTTAAAAAAATAAATGGGACACTCTTCATCATAGAAAGACTCTACTCGGTCATTGAAAAGTACGTATTGCTGAACCGCGCATTAGTGTGGGTTTCGAACACTGCTCTCTATACCATGGATTGGGGGGGGAATCTGAACTGTCCGTTCATATTTCAATTGCACTTGATTCAATACATACATATATAAACACAAAACAATGCAATTTAGTTCGGTCCATGTCGATAATTTTTTTTTTACGACATTGTGTTCCGAAATTGCTAAATTACATTCAAATCCTGAGCTCAATTATCTTGTCAATCATGTATATCCATGTACATGTATGTATGCTCAGTAATATAAAAACGCTTTTGCCGTGCAGTGTACCTTCGTTATTTTAACCAAAAGTTTTAATGTTGAAAAGTAAACAAAACTTGAAGTAGTATGCCACAGGCATGTGAATATCGTTTTTCTATATAGTTAAACATCACGAGCCATATACACAGTAATCTCAGGGGAAATGGTAACTTTGGGCATGTGCTTTCCTATTTGAAACGCGCAGCGAGGAAATACTAAATAATATAATAATAATCAAGGTTTATTTTAATATGAGAATCGTGGCCTGTTGGCCAAATTGCTAGAGACTTACAACTTAATAATTATAGACGAACCAATGCAACTTGGAGGCAGCAGCTTAACAGCGCCATATTGCAACATTCAAACAACTACACGAAACACACACCGGATGGGTAGTGTAAGCTTTCATGGTTCATTTTGGCCCATTTCAATTAACCATGGAGAAAGTGGTTTTCAGGTTTTTAATCATATCTTTTTTATCCAATTAACTCCCAAATGATTCCCGATGAAATCCACGTGGTCCCACTGAGATGCGATCCGAGGACCCCTTTTGCTCCAGAGGTAAGATTGCTAACCGCTAGACCATACAACAAATATCGACGCAACAACTACATTCTTACTTCACCACAACGACCAAATGTTCAACATAGTGGAAAACTATACTGAGTTGTACCTGTTATAAAGCAACAACATCGAAACGCACATCACGACTAAGACCCCATGCTATCTTTGGTATTGGATGAATCGATTGTACACTTCGATGAGCACGGAGCAAAATGCCTCAATTTGCTGTCCCATGATCTTTTACATTAAAAAATAATTATACTTAATTATTCTAAGTTGACAACACTTTAATGAAAAAGCCGTGATAATAATGACGTTTTCACGCTCACAACGTTGGTGGTTTTTTTTAACTATTATTTTATTTTCAACTTTCAGCTTCTGCTGACTTTTCATGTAAGGCGAAAAAAATTAATTTCAAAAAGAACGACAATACTGATGACACCGCGCGCGCTCCCCAGATTTAAACTTGCTTTGGGATTACTTTTAAATCAAAGGTGTACAACCCCTGAACATCCAGGATCTGTTTAGAAGCGTATTTCCCTCCTTTCATTAATATGAACAACAATAAAATCAAATTAAATCAAAGAACCAAAAGAATCCCAATACATGCACACGAAAGAAAAGCTATCAACACAAATTAAGTACAAGTATACCAAGAAAAAACCGGCGCAAAGGCATTAGATTTCAGATTCTTCAAATTGTATCGAAATCATTACAAACATACCTCTTGGTAATGTCCTTCTCTCCCAAACTCTTGTCGGTCCTAATTTTTTACTCGAGCGCGACTTTTCTCTTCATAATAATTGCTATGGTGAAACATGATGGGTAGAGCACCCATGTAGAACACAATAGACGGAAGGCCGGTGGAGACTATCCATCATAGGGCGCTCCAATTCATACCACGGGTTAACTCTAGCAAGGGCTGGAATCCTATAATGCATTGCCTTGTGATTCTTAATCTTCTTCATCATCATCAAACACAAGTTGTAGGGGCTATCTCCAAAACTACAAAGACCATAGATCCCCCACTTGGCACAATGGTAGCGCATGCCCCCCCTCTGTGCCTACGGCCAATCTCGACCCAGAGGTCAAAGGTCACGAGCTACATTGGCCAATATGTGAAAACATTATTGGCATCTAGCTCCCGTAACTACAATTGTCTTAAAGCCCCGACTTGGCACAATTGATACCAATTACCCTTCTTGCTAGTGCCTTCGGCCATCTCGACCCCAGATGTCAAAGGTAACGATCTACATAGCAAATATGTGAAAACCTATTATGGCATCTAAGCTTCGTAACTACAATTTGTCCTAAGCCCCGACTTGGCACAAGATAGCCTCTGCACCCTCTAGTGCTTCTAACCAATCTCGACACCAGAGGTCAAAAGGTCATGGGCTATCTAAGGCTAATTGTGAAAACATAAATATGGCACCTACCTCCCTAACTGCATTCCCTAAAGCCCCCACTTGGCATAAGATAGCCCATACCCTTGTAGTGCCCTTGGCCAATCTCGACCCCAGAGGTCAAAGGTCATGCGCTACACATGCCCCTACCACAAACAAGCGGGTACGCCGTACTGCGTCGCAAGATAGGGCCCTCTAGTTCTTCTTGTACGCTGTCGTCATTCTTCCTTACAACGTTGCTATGTAAAGGTTGGTCTTACACACATTATCAGAGCATGTGATACAAGCATTTCCTCAAGTTGAGTCAAGTCATACGGATACGTCTTAAGTAGTGGACAAGCCGCAAATCAATGGCATATATCAATCGCACAACATGTCATAAAGTCGAAATCGAACCATAGTCACTGACTAACTCATATTTTTATCCAATGGGTTATTCCATAAATGGCCATTCTTCGGTCACTTTTGTGACCTAAAAACGGTAAATTTTGATTTTTCAACTCAAATTTTGGAGTTTACCAACCTAACCAATCTGCATTATCTTTAGTTTATAATGAATATCCGTTTAGTCCAAACCTAACCAAAAATTTTTCCACTTTCGCCAGATGGTCATGGGGCAAATAAAGTTTGGTCCGTTTTGTGACGTTAGACAAAGTTTTTTTTGATTTAAATTGAAACTGTAAATTCTGTGATTATTTAGTACTCGCACATTCTTGTGTTTTGTTTCAGAATACAGTGGTACTATTGTCATTACACCAAATGTTTGGTAAGTACAAAGCAACACAACTTTACTTGGTAACCTCACTATTTTTATATCACCAATTTATGTACTCTGTGACATTGGGTTACGTGTGGTTGCCATTCCCATTTACGTATACTCCCCCGCCCAAAACAAAAAATAAAATTTGGTGACATTATTAATATGTGCAACAAATCGTAAATAAGAAGTTGTAATAAAATCTTGTGTATTCCATATTCTCAACTTTAAAACATTTTTCATTACAATGTCATCAGTAAATAACTTGCAAAGAGCAATACTGCTCCTAGTATGCAGATTTTCCGTGTTAAAATTAGGTGCAAGTCTGCTAAAATTTGGCAACTTCACCCAAAACTCAACATCAAGAAATTACTGAAATAGAAAACTTTTTAAAAACAATTTTATTAATTAATTGTTGTTTTCTTGTTTAAACTGATCATATCACCATGTTCTATTTTTTAACTGCTTCCTTTTTCATATGACCAAATTTAAATGTCCTTCAATCCAAAATATGAGTTCTGGTCACGTGTGTGCAGTAATTAGCACATCAACTAACTTTTGAGAGCATAAAGATCTAAACCATTTATTTGTGTAAATGGAAGGTACACAACAAACTGGCCTTTTGACATGAAATCGGAACATTACTGAGCACGCGTTTTTCTAACATAAAAACTTCTTTGGTCTTTTTGTCACGTGTGTGACATACAAGTCAATTAAATTCTTTGTAATTACTTGCCTATTTTCCTATAAATTTTATTTTTGTTTCAACGTGATTTTTAAAAATTTAAAAAAAAAAAAAAAAAAAGGCAATATTTCAAACAAAATAAATAGCTATTCAATATAAAACCTAAGAAGCCAAAATTGTGTGTACAAAATCTCTCATTTTTTACCCAAAATATTGTAACCCGTTCACATTTAAAATGCAAACGAGGGTGTTTGAGTTGAACATATTGTTAAAAATATCATGCAGGAACACTTGGAAAGGTGGTTAACATGATAATGTCAAGAATCTGCAATTCCATTAACTCATTTTTTATCAAAGGCTTATTTTTTCCTTACTTTGTTTAAAGAATTGGGCTCAAATTATCCCACACCCTCTCTTGGTCTGCCTCACTGATGGAGGCAACAATGCACAGAACACGGACTTTGCGGAACTTGAGTGAAGCAGCCAGACATTGTATCCCACCTCTGCATATCACATTTTGAGAACCACTGTGCTAGGCACGATAAGAAGAAACCCCCCTCCCCCAAAGATGAAATTTCCAAACTTTGAAATGACTATGGGAATCCCAATCTGTTTTCCTGACAAATAATGTTGGGAAACTCCAATGGAATTTTTCCTCATGGCCTCTTTTGGGTATTTCCCAAGGGACGAAAAGGGAAAAAACAGCTGCTACGTGATAGTATTCTTTGGAAAATGGATTTGTTTTGCAGTGGGTCAACAAAGTCATTCTGTTCCTAGAGTAGTCCTTCTGGTTAGGGTTTATTACTCCATTATCTTTTCAAGGTGCAACCTGTTTTTTAAACGATTTCATTGTGGGAATTCTATTGCACCTTTGAGATTTTCTGATGGGAATTCCCCAAATTTGTATTTATTTATTCTTATTCTTTTTATTTTACTATACAATCCCATACATTTTTGGAGAAGAAAGTGTGTGGAAATTTCCCACTGTCATCTTTAGGGTGTGTGGATAATTTCTGATATCCCAATAGAATGAGTCTTATATGCTCTAATTTGCATTTAATGACTCATCGTCAATGACTAACCAATGTGCATTAGAACATGCTTAGTGATTACTCATCAACTCGTAATGCAAGGGCTTATAGTCAATTGACTACTTCGTAGGGTATTGACAACAATTCCATAAGTACTCTTTCTCAAGCCGTATTTTCGTACCCTTAAGTCAATTCACTGTAGCTTCTGCAAGTATCGGAACACTCACAGGCAATACCCTACTTAGCTTGCAATTGCAAGAACCCATGCATCTCAAATGACTAACACCTACAGATATTGGAATACTCCCAATGAGATTTTGATCATCTTCCATTGCACTTCATGGATCTTTTCTCAAAAAGTGCCAAATATTACAAATTGTTTAAATTTAGAGTCTACACGTTGAAAGAAATTCATCAAATTCAAAGCTATCACAATCACGGTTTTTTCTTTGTCGGATGTGTCCAGCGCATCTGATATACCAGGAGCTAGCACAACATTTGTAACACATCTCAAGTACAAAGGTTGAGTGATTAATATGGCTGACCAAACTGACAGAACCATCCTAACATGTATTCTTAAGTGCCGCAGTGGTGCCTTAAGGAGAGGGGGCCAAACCAAAGTTTGTATCCTGGGTCACTTTTTTTAAATTGACAATCCTGTTGAAAGCACACCATGTTATGTGTCTAATCATCAAAAAAGGGATTCAGAAAAGGTTAATAGTGTGTAATATGTACAGCTTAAGGTTTCAGAGTTATAGGTTAAAACAGCAAAATAGTAAAAAGGGTCCAAGTTCAGTTGTACAGGGTCAAATTTTAAAATTGCTCCGATTTGGAGCAACAATGGGATGCAAATTATTGGTGGAGCTCATAGATTAAAATTCAGAAGATTTTTTGAGTGTCTCAAAGGCCTTGCTAAGAAAGTCGGGGTGTAACAAGATCAAGCCCCATTGATGCAAATGGACATTGACCCTTCTGTGCCCCCTACAAATCGGAAACTAAGCATTTAAGACATCAAAACTATTCCTTATGTTAATCCTATACTCCACCAATAATTTGCAACCATTTTTTATCCAAATCGGGACAACTTTAAAATTTGACCCTTGTAACAACTGAAATTGACCCTTATTATTGATTTTTTGCTGTTTTTTACCTATACCTTGAAGACTTAGGACTTGACATATGACAAACTAATACCTTTTCTTACTCCTTTGGTTTTAGACAAATAACAAGGTGTGCTTTTCAACATGATTGGATCCAATTTATTTAAGAAATTGGAACCCCTGTACAACTTGTTTTGGCCTCTCCTTAAGGCACCACTGCGGACTTAAGAACGCGTTTCATCATGGTATCCGTAAGTCTGTCAACATATTTAATTACTCACACCTTTTGACTTGAAGATGTGTTACAAAATGTGCTAGCTTCCAGGGCTAATAGCACACACAATCCTCTCCTCATACCCCCGGTTTGTTACGAGGAACTTTGGCCGTCAGCGTTCTGCAGCACAGAATATGGTGACAGTACAAATTATTACCTTATAAGCTCACCGGGCTTATCTCATTCATGTTTATAATTGAAATCACGTTTTCCATATGCAAAGTGCAATCGCTTTCATGGCATTCTACTTTTGGTTTCAAATCCGTTTTTGGTACCGCAAAGAGGGATATTGACAGGAAATTGTTTTCAAAACCGAATTTATTTATCATGCATGTAGTATTGTGTTTGCTAGATCTCTCAAAGGATTATAACAATTTGTTTGAATATTTCATATAGCCGTACAAAGCACTAGAAGTTATGGTATTATTCATCCAGACTTTTGGGGCATATTTTCAACTTCGTTGTTTTGTCTTAATATAGTATCTGTGGGTATTGAAATACTGCTCGAAATCTGACATGATTGTTGCATATAAGGCTAATACACCTATCTATACTTATGCCGCATGATTATTCAATATGGGAGGTGAAGTAGGTATTCAACGTCCATATATGTAACTATTAAATCTTTTAAACCCTATTTGGGAAATAATCCATTGTAATCTGAGCTGCAATCCTTTCTCGGCTTGTACCAAACACGATCGCCGCTGATAGATCTATCTTTCTATCGTTGTGTCCACTCTTGATTTATTCCCAGACGTCGGGCTAACATATTTAGCAAAGAACATGAAGTTTCCTATATTTGAAATTGATGAAATGTCTATATCCGAATCTATGGAACACTCGGTTGCCCAAGGGCGGTTTTGATTGACGAGGGAATACGACATTAATAAAAGGGCTATTCCTTACATTGAGCTACTGGTAGAGGTGAAAATGAAAAACTTGCTGATGTATAGATTGAAAAACAGTCTCTTAACGAATTCTGAAGATACTGTGAAGTGTATGTATAATAGAATGGCTGATGGAATGATTGAAAATCAACCGCCTCGTCGTTCAAAGGCTTGATAAATTTGAATTAAAGCTGACTCAGATATTTCCTGAGGGGGGCCGCCCCTCATTTCCCAAAAATCTGTTTTTTTTTGAAGCGTACATAATGCTTGGCCATATGCTAATCACTGTTTGAAATGGCTAAGCTCAAATCGAATCCCTTCATATAGAAAATCAAAACTTTGTTATAAATTCCGGATCCGGATTTTTGTTATACCAGTATCCTATGGCACGTATGCTACTTATACTAACACATAAATGTTTACTGCATCCAAACGAAAAATCCGATAAATCTCAAATTTGCGGAATTGTGCCTTTATTTTACTATCTTTAGTCTAGTTACTATTTTTTCATTATTAAACAAAAATATATTTAGAAATCTCAGAGTCATACTTTAAGTATCATACTGCAGCCTATGGTATTGGATTTTCTTTTATCAAGTAAGGCATTTGATGGAATTGCCGAGTAGACACATAAATGGGCCTGCGATGTTGGCAAGGTTAAATATAGCTGTGCAGTAGCCATTAGAAGTTAAATGTGTATTTTATCCTTAGCAAGGGATAA
>JAMKCH010027120.1:0-26164 GCA_023653785.1 Ophioderma brevispina
ATACAAGCAAATTTCTTACTTTTCAGCTGGCTCAATTCTCGGTCGCTGCTGTCAAGTCATGCCACACGCCAGGCACTCAAAAAATAGTGAGCTAATTGGTCTTTTGTGCAGGAACCCATTCTAACATCAGATCGACCACTTGATGGCGTTGAAAATTTTTTCCCCCCCGGCGATATCCAAGGTACGCGACAACCGTTTTTTCATTCCTGTTCAAGCTATCGCGAGGCTTAACACAGCGCGTGACTGTTAGGGAGTCAAAAAGACAAAGGAGTGCATGTCTAAGATAGCCGGCCAATTAGCGATGGGGAAACGGATAGGTGGCGCTGTGTGCCCAGCAGTACAGATGGCTATGTGAGCGTAAAATGGTGTGGGAAGGGCGGTACCACCCCCACCCATGTGAACCTTTTTTTAATATAAAATCAATATTATCCAAGTTGATTTCATCATTTAATTACTCCTAAAAAACGTGTCTTTGTTACCCTTTGCAGGTTTGTTATTAGCTAAATGATATTGTACGTTCTTGTACGTTAATCCTAATTTTGCCACGGAGTCATTTCGGGTTCCCATAACCATGTCATTTGTACTAGTAGCATTACAGATAGAACATTAGTGTTATTTTGCTTCGGGGCTGCGCACCTCAGCAAAATAGCACTCATGTAGTCACCTCGGGACCCTAGTTTTAACCAGAGGACTCTCGCTGTCAGTATATATTTGTATACTAGAAATTCCTATATCATCATGACCAGCGCTTTTCTGCTGGTCAAATTTATTAATAGATTGTGCTGGTCAAATTTATTAATAGTTTTCGCAATCTCTGATTTAGTAGCGGTTTAATATACTAGTTGGGCAAGCTGAACTAAATACGGAATAATAGTTTTTACCCGAGTAATGAATTTGTGATGCTAACTTTAGACCACCACACACCACCGTTTGGTTTGAAAATACCATCGGATAATGGGAAAAATCATAAACAAGTGCATTCATCAACTCTATCAACTAACTTATGATATTTGAGTTGCAATGAATGAAAAAATTTTCACCGACGGGAACTGCGGGCTTAGCAAATTACTCTATAGCTTCGGGCTTTCGACATTTTGAATTTATTTCCCTGATAGTCCCTCAAACGTAAATATGTAATATAATTATATAGTACACTGACTCGACGCGTGCTTTGTGACACTCGACAAACATGATAACCAAGTGACAATCCCGTATTCGGGATTGTATTGTCCATTTAGCATGGCATTCCTACATTGGTTTGGACATGAGCACAGTTTTATTATCATTACTTGTATTTATTTTAGATTTTGGCATTCAGGAATAATATCAAATCTCTCCCCCCCCATCCACCCGGACCGTTGGTTTTCTATCGTGGGTTGTCCCCATATATGGATTCTGCTTATCGCACTGTATGACGGAGCCATAATCGGTTGTTTGCCCTTTCTCCAAGCAGTACCGGCAGTGTGTATAGCATGTTTTTAGCTACCAAGTTGGTTGTAGTGCTTAACAATTACGATTCCATACGAGATGCAGTTCCGTAATCCGCAACTTAATGATCGACCACTGTTAGCTCTTTCACGGACGTTGATGTAGGTAGTTCGTGGGTGCCCGGCGGAACTCTCAAATAATTTCATACGGGCGTTGTGCCGCCAATGATTTTCAACACTCTGGTAATATATGAATATTCTTTTTATAAGAATTTTAGTGTAGATATGAGTCACTTTTTCAATATATTTTAAAATCAGCTTCACATAATGACGAAATAGGCGGTTAGGTATGGGTTCATTTCCGACTCTCGAGGCCCTACCCAAACAAAACAAAAACTAAATGAGAAATATAGTAGCCTTTTGTAGCTTTTTGTTGACATCAAACTTTTGACCACTTCCGTAAAATCCGGGGTAAATGGGGACGAGGATATTAGTGATCCGTAATGGATATCTTGAACAGGTTATATTTTTAAGATACTAAAAAAAAGAGTATTTTATAATCTCGTTCCCAGTACTTGGTGAGTGTCCCAACGGTCAGTATTGCGAATACTCACCAAACAAGTCTGGAGGAGTTCGGTACGAGCTCATCGCAGATTGGTTGATATTATCTCAAGATCTTGAGTAACAAAACATCGACCGACCGGTAGAGCGGCATTTCAAAAAATTCCTAGACTGTGTTGATGTGGTGCTTTGTACTGAAAAGGGCTGAAAACATTGCAAGAAATTCTTTCAAAGTGTTGTTTATGCTGTAGTATTGCATTTAAGTAAGTTTAATTTTGGCCTGCCCTTTTCAAGCCATAAAACAAAATTCTAAAGAATTGTTTGTGGTGTATTCGCCGTATACGTTCCGCAGGACACCACCAAGCACTGAAAGAGACAGTAATTTGATAAGCTTCGTGATCCAATTTGAAAGAAACCGTGCGCCATGTGAAATTAAAACCCCGTAAAAATTACACCAATATATTCATGCCATTGACAGGTGTCTTGATGTC
Source organism: Ophioderma brevispina (assembly GCA_023653785.1). Taxonomy (NCBI): domain Eukaryota; kingdom Metazoa; phylum Echinodermata; class Ophiuroidea; order Amphilepidida; family Ophiodermatidae; genus Ophioderma; species Ophioderma brevispina. The sequence goes on from JAMKCH010027120.1 coordinate 2,480, forward strand.
TTCCGGTGATGTAGGGTGCCGCAGCGTCGCTTATCTAAGTACATTCCGTAACTCGGCATTGTAAGACAGGATTCCAAACCAAATTTCTCCGAAACGCAGCATTTGAGACAGAATTCGCGAAAAATTCATCAACATACCCATCGATCCGACAAAAGTGTTGGCTACTGCACATTTCGAATATTTCACTTCTGTGGGATTTGGGAAGGTTCGAATATACCGATGCTAGGTTTCTTGAAAACTATTGCACCATTCTTGATGATCAGCTTGACGCCATCTTCGAGCGGAGGATTAATAACATTTTTTGCCATCATTGCACAGTTTCTTCCAGGGCTTAAAAAGGAAAACATTTAGATAATGCAAAACGTTTTAGAGCTTTCATAAAGGGTATCATAGACGATCACAGAAATGTTTTCGATAGTCAAGATTTAAATTGATTACATCGATTGTCTTTCTAAATGAACTGACACATTTCTGAGTGAGAAAACCTATTGAGGGTAAAACTGCGAAGTTATCGGCAGACCAACAAATTTGCACCATTCTTACACAACTTTTCATGTGGTTCAGAAACGACGTGGACTACGCCTTCGATGGAGGGTCTTAGTTATACATGATAGCTTATCCAGAAATTCAGTTACGTGTGCAGCCAAAGAAATGGACGCAGTTGTCGGGCGAAGTCGTTTGCCAAGACTGAGCGATAAGCTTCCCTTTTAAGAGGCGACGATTATGGAGGTTCAGAGAATTGCAGATTGTCCACCTGGAGTTCCTTCAATTGATGGAGGAAGATACAACTTACGAGGGTTCTCCATACCGAAAGGAACCATGATCATCTCAAATATTTGGGCGGTTCATCATGATCCGAAATTGGTCAAGATTCCTGAAAATTCAACCCAGAAAGATTTTTAGATGAAAGTGGAGATTTGTGCAGCGTCAAGAATATATTCCTTTCAGCATTGGTAAGTTTTGTTATATATTGATAGGTTTCAGTATAGTCATTATAATTATTAAATCATTCCCCAAAAAAGCAAAAGGCCATCTGATAAAAGTTAACACCATTTTATTAATCTATGTTTTGTTCCCTCTGTGTTTCAAAAAACAGGTAGACGGGCGTCTCGGTGAGAATTTGGCTTAAGATGGAACTTTTGTCTTTTTAACGCACCTCCTTACATCAGTTTCCGTCAAGAACCCCACAATGATAAAGCTCCTGTGTCATTTCAAGAGCACCAATTGGTGCGACAAACGCACCTTTGCCTTTCGAAATACGGTAGTTGAACGCAACTAACTTTGAAAAATTGACGTTAAACAATGGTAGGTGTGCCATGTCTTTAATGTCCATTTTTGTCACTTTTCACAAATCGCGGGAGCGGGACCCCTGCCTTGTGTTTACCAGGAAATTACTCCCATCACCAACAAAATACCGGTACCTCACTTTTTTTCGGTGATAGTCAAGGTTGTAGTCATTTTCCTCTAGGGACGTAAGGGATATAAGACAATCTAGAAACACTCTCTGCTAGTCTTTGGTTAAAAACAAGTCATGCCTTACAGAATAAAGCCAACACAACGCGTAAGAGAGTATTACTAGAGAATAGACACTTCAATATTTACGTGGCACATTTACCCCAAAACATTATAAAATTAGTAAGTTACGGTACTGCAGGTTTCCTTTTGCTTTCTACTCATCAATCGAGATTTGTCACAGACAAGCTGTAAGGCGATTATTCGCAAATTAATTTGCAGGAAATGATCTTAAACATTGTTTAAACATTCGCCATTGGTTTGTAAACATGTTCAAATGCTAAACCGTGTTTAGCGTGTGAACGGTTAGTGTGTAGCATAAACATTGAGTGTTTCTACATGCGTGTTAAAAACTTTTAAAGCGATTACTCAGGAGAGTTCTAGGATTGCAAATTTCAATGCCGTTGTGTAGGAATATCTACAGAGAGAACGCTCCGAAGGTTTATTTATCATTTTTCAATCTATTAAAAATAATACCAACAATTTAAAAAAAAAAGAAGATTGAAAATAAAACCAGTCACAATACCAGACTAGAGAATGGAGTCAGTATGACGCACGGAGCCGACTTACATGTACATAAATCCATATTCGCAGGAGTAGATACAAAACAAACAGACAACCAACAAGTACATTAGCAAAACTGCATTAAAAAACATGTAAACCTACTATTATTAGGTACGTGACGTACTACGACTAAAACCAAGGGTGGAAATCCGGTGTTATGTCCCCCACAAGCGGGGTGGCCGGATTAACCTCACATTCGCAGCAAACCGCCCTTACTCCGTCCTTCCACTTCACCGATTCAATGATCCTCCATCCTCAACCCTTCTACTCTCCTCCATTTGCTTATTCCATGTATTCTTTGGACGTCCTCCTCCTGAACCTCACCACCCTCGAACTCAAAGCCCTTCTTAACACATGCTCGTCATCATTCCTCAACACATGCCCATACCAACGTCACGATTCGCCTTCGCCAACCGGTCCATCGCCTCTTCCAAAACCCAAAATCGGCATCAAGTCCTCAGGTGCTTCTCCTGTCCATTCAAACTTCACCACCACACATCGCTTCACCAGGCTCTCTCTTGTTTCCTCCTCAGAATCCCCATCTCAATTTCACTCAGACACCAAGTCTCACTCCCCGTACAGCATCACTGACTCACACAACTCTTATACACCATTTCCTTTCATCTTCCACAGGCTAATCTTTCCTTGCAACAACTCCCAAATTCCCTAAACTTCAACCACCCATTACTCACTCTAGCTGTCACATAAAAAATGAGAAAAAAGGAATTAAGCGATAGACCAATTAAGAGATGGACCAAGAGATGGATGGATCATATTTTTGAAGTAAAATATGAATAAGAACCAAGAATTTGCATCGTTTGCTCAGATTGCTTAAGGAATTTTTGCACTTACTTATTCATGGGTTTCTACCAGGAGTGATTTGAGTGAAAATAATTATTATGAATATTGCATTTATTGTCTTCTATTATCAACCCGCGAATGCCGACTTCAAAAGAGTTTGGCGTCAAAACTGTTCCTGTAAATCCAAGATCAGACTGGAAGAACCGATTAACCCGCGGTCATGGTGCGTCGAATATTTGTTCAAAGAGATGGTTAGTCAATGAAGATGGGGATTTAATCACGATTTGATTTAAGGACCACGTTCGGTTCTGCCGGGTTGTCACCCAATATTCGGTGGAATAGTCGTCCCCGCAATTGTGGTTGCACCGGCAAGGTCGCAGTAAAAAGGTCCAGAGAATCGCATGATTTTTGAAGCGTGTCAAGGATGATTCAAAGAAGAGCTATGACGCCATTTATAATGGGCCTGCTCCAACATAACATTGCAGTTGTTTTAAAAATATGGTGACGTGTTTCTTTTTCGAACAAGGATTAAAGTTGGTGGTCATTTTTTGCCCCAACAACGATTTGTGGTTTTAGTTGGGAGAGTTCCAGAAAAAGGAAATTGAGCATCAACTTCGTAATACCTTTCGGCATGTCAAAAATAAAGGACCTCAAGATTTGTAATCAGCTTTTTCAAGAAGGGAAACTCGTAACATATTCCCCCCCTAGACAACCGGATCTTTAAGTTGATTAGTCCACAGTTCAGAATTCCTTCCTTAATTGACTTTAAGCCACATACTCCGTTTTCTTTTATAAGACATGTCCAGTGTTAAGGTTCATGCTTGAGTTTTATTATCTACAAAGCACGTTTTAGAGACTTTTTTAGACCATTCGGATTGTTGTAATCGGGAAATCCAGGAGTATTATCAACTTTTTTGTCATCCTTTAGCCTTGATGATAAATAAGCTACAGAATGAGCTTCAAGATAAATTGGATACTGGACTTGATGTCAGTTAAAGGGGGGTGTGGAAAACCCCTGGTGTTGCTGATCGGGGAGCCCAATCCACCTTTTCAAGTGTCTATGAAATATGGAATCGAGAAACAAGAAGATTGGTTTTACTAATGTCATGGACGGTGAGAATAAACCGGCATGAAGGGAGAAGGCTGTTCTTGTACACCTTCAGCTTGTATTCACCTCTGACAAGAGGTTGTAATTTTATTAAGCCAGATAACAAAGTGGTCCCTGACATCTCAAACATTTCTTCTTGCTTTCCTGAAAAATAAAGGCGAGACCCAAGAAATGTGTTGAGGATTTTGGTTACCACTAAAAATAGATAAGCACTGCATTTAACTGCGTTTTGAATTTGCTGAGCCCTAAACTATTCCTACGCGAGAGAATAGTTTGGGGCGATTTTATTTCCTGGAAATACCCTCGTATCTTCTAAGAGGGCAGACACACAAGTATATTAGATGGCTTTCCAAGGTGATCTAAAGGAAGATAGGGACACTCCCTGATTTGTACGTACAGTACGGCAAATGATGTAACGCTTCTACGTCAGCTGAATTCAGACGCCAGTTGCAAGAACGTAGCAAGAACGATCGGGGCCGACAGCTAAGGCCAAAATCACCACAAAGTAACATTCTTTCTTCTTTATTGTCTAGTTTAGGAATGTAATAACAAATACAAATTTGTTAATAAATGCGTGTAAACTATTCAAGCATCCCCACAAAAAAGCATTGACACACCTGGATGAAAACCAAAATTGATAGTGCATGAAGCAGATAATTATGCTTTGACGCATAAAACGAAACAATAAGTCGTAGGAATAGTCAAGCTACTAGAGGTACAACAAAATAGCAATAATCGGGTTCTAACAAAGCGTCCATAGTAGGCATACGGAGGGGAAATCCCAGTCAGGTTCCTTGCAAAAAAAAAGGTAAAGGGAGCAAAGAAAATTCGCCCTTGGCCCGGTTAGCCATTCTGTAGGTAGAGCCTCGAACGACCCGGAATAGATGAGCTATATATAACAAGCATTCAACTCGTGCAAGGCCGTTGGTTTTGTTTAGAGAGAATCGAACCTGGTCGAAACCTGCGTAAGTGCTCCATTCATATTGCTGCCCGTCCGAGGCCGCCCTCGCAAATGGCGAAACAGTACAAATACGGAATAAACGTGATAATAAAAAGGCCCCCCATGGGACACACCTAAATCACATTCACAGGCCATCACTGTTAAAATCCAGGGCATACGAAGCCGGGGTTGGGGGCTACATGGCTACCCGCCCAAAAAGGAGGGTGCAAAAGTGAGTCCAAAACCCCCTAGGATGTGTAGGTACTTTGAGGTCAAAAGTTCATTTTTCTGTTGAAAGCAAGAAATCCCACAAAAGGGAATGACACACAAAAGTAAGGGGTGACTTTAAGCCTTTTGTTTGGAGGGATTTGAGTCACTTTTATAGGCCGACTCAGAGATTCGAAATTAATTTTTTGGTAGTGTTTAAAAATAGTAATCTGAACTAAAGAAGATAGTAACCTAAAATGCTTAATTCAAAAGTTAGAGATGAATCGGAATTTTCGTTTTTCCAGCAGTTAACATTTATACACAGTATATGTGCCATAGGTACCGTGTATAACAAAATTTTCCTGATACAGGAATTTTATAAAATTTATAAGTTGTGATTTCTATATGACAAGGACTTCGATTTGAGCGTAGTTATTTCACCCAGTGAGTAGTAGTATGCAGCATTATGTATATGCAAAACCACGATTTGTTTAAAAATGAGTGCGCCCCATCGGGAAACTCTGAGTCAACCTTCAAGCCCAGTTTACCACGGTGCATTATGTGCATGCCTTTCTGTCAAAGAGATCCTCAGGGAGGTAATGCGCGGACAAAATGCACGGGTAAAACGGACTGCACGGGTTATTATGCCCTGAATTTTCTTGTGCGTGATTAGAACAAGTTTGTTTCCATTAGATTTGGTCCCACAGGGGACAAAAAAATTTGGACCAATGGTATCCCTACAAAAAAAGCAGCTGGAGTGGATAACACTGCCAGGGAAGGGACAAGCTCAAGTTCACACTCAAGTTCACTTGACCAACACCATTCAATATGGCAGGCAGTACAAGCATGAAAAATTAGATGAAATTGTATGAGGAAAAAGAATTGCTAGGAATGTTCAGCATGCGGAATACCATAATACAGTAGAAGAAGTGAAGCTTTAGATGATTAAGCAGGAACTTGGGAGTGGTGGTAAGTGGAACTTTTCTTTTTTCTAGTATAGTATGATGCATCTGTATCAAGTACAATAGGCCTAGCCTACTCTCTTATTTTCAATATGACCTAAATATATTTTGATCAACAGTGGTTCACGTATATATTACCCTAACCACAAGAGAAATAATAAAGGTTGATTAACAATTCAGTCAAAATGATTATAGAACTAAACAAGTACCTTTTTTATCTGTTTACCACAGTTAAAGATGTTAAAAGCAAAATAGAACAATGAGAAATCGTTACCAAGGAAAGCAATGCTGTCCTTGATTCACAACGGAAGTGCGCAGGGGCTGATCAATATACAAGCCAACATTTTCGCTTTATGATCATTAGATGCCTTTCTTGCGGATCATGTGTCATCCAGGAAAGGACGATCAAACACATCGGAAGATTCTTTAAGAAAGTTAGCTTTTCTAAATTAGGATAAGTGATATTTGCAGATTAGTGATTGCAAACCAAATATTTTTGCTTAAGAAAATACAAAGGCATATATTCCTTGGTATGGTCTTCAGGTGATTTTGCATGGCTGAAAAATATTGGATCTATAGAAATTGGGTAAAACTGTTATGTTTTTCTCATCAAAACTCCTTGTTATGTTCTTGACTAGCTGTAGACCAAGTCAATAGTGACTGAACCCTCCTCAATATTCGCTGTAAATATATGCTTAACTCAGCTTAATAGATATTGTAAATAATATGTGCAATCAAATAAACATTTCTTATGTTATATTGACATGATTAAGGGTGCACAACAATTTCAAGGCATCCATATTGGTGTCGTTGTGTATTGTGATTTTAATCATTTGAGATATGTAGTGAAAATCAATATAGAGTTCTTACCGGCATTGGCTACTGAAATGTCTTAAAAGTTCAAACAAAGCCACAATTTTGATTGGTTTAGATTCACATGAAACACCGGATGATTTTGCTTCAATACAAAGCTTGGAAAAATTTCAATTTTTTAATCAAAGAAGTAATTCTTAGCTTAATCGTTGAATCGCGAAAGCTTTACATCAGTGCAAAAAATCAGAATTCTATTTTTTTAGGGACACAGGATATGTGAAATCTCTCGATGACTAAATAGACCAGATTGGTATATTTTGCAAAACATGATTTTAAAATTAAAATTCCTTTTTGCAGCAAATTGACATGGATGACAGCCTCTCTCAGTGACGATGATGATGGACAGTCAGATTGAGGACCGGCCCAAGATGAAGCTGCTTTTGAAAGAAATGCCCCACATCAGGTCTACATCTACTGCAAAAGCCAACACGAAAGGCTGCTCCACGATTAAATCCAAAGCAGCTCAGCACAAGGAAGCAAAAAGGAGCAAATGTGGGAGGGGGGCACTCCAACAGGAAATTATAGGGTGTAAGGCTAGCGATTCAAAACCGGAGGCATTCAGTAAATGGACAATAGAGGTCTTTGGGTGAGAGACAGCCAAATTGCCATAAATAGGTGTATTTTGGAAAAAACTATGCTAAATTATCAAAAAAAGTCGGAATTTTTCCAAAAAACGTAGGGTTATTTTGGTGTCAATTTTCAAAATCTCCACAAAACTAGGGGCCTTTGGGTGAGAGTGGCAAACCTTTAAAAATATGGCCTCTTTGGGGGACAATGATGCTAAAATGGGGGTTAAACAGCCTTATATACATTTTGCGCATTTTGATAAAAAATGTAAATTCGGTCATGAAATAAATTTTCAACTCATTATGTACAAAATTGCATTTACAAAAAAGATATAATTAAAAAAAAAAAAAAAAAAAAATACAGATTGATAGCTTGTAAACTTCCTACAAAATGCAACAAAAATTTAATAAAAAAAATCTCAACTTCAAAAATTCGCCTATGTAACTTTTCATACAACTCACTCTCGTCATAGTTGTTGTTGGTAAAGGTTTGAAGGGGAAACATAACAATTGTTCACTGACTGATAGCTTGTAAACTTCTCACAAATCATAAATAACAAAACTCTTAAATTTTGCAAAATTTTTGGTTAAAATAATTAGTTTATTAGGCCAATTTAAGAGCAATACTTAGGCTCATTTGGTTCATAATTAGGTTTTCTGGCCTCATAGAAAAATCCTGAAATTTTCAGATTGTTTGCAATTGTGATTTTAAAAATAATTGCAAATTTTGCTCATTTTTTGTAAAATATGGCTAATTAGGATAAAGTAAGGCTATCGAATAGACTGTAGTGCTGCAAAATTCTGCATATAGTGTTATTAAGAGAAAATCTTGCAAGTTGCAGAATGATAGTGTGTACGTTTTTTCCTTATAGTCTATTGGGTAGAAGGGGTGTTCGTGTACCCCCCTGACTAAACTTCTAATCAATGTCCCTATATCAGAAAAATGCGTAGAAAACGATTAGCTTGTTAAAAAATCAAAAGTGTCCCACGTATCACTTTTTAAGCAAATTTTATGCAAATTAGTATCGCCCTTTCCAGAAAATACAATTTTCGCTATATCTCAGCCAATACTCTGGTTGATAAATGAACAATGAGGTGACCGGGACCTATGTTTCGATGGTCAAAGATCAAGATGGAACCAGTTGGAAAATTACCAGATGTCCCATGATGAACGTAATATGCCAAATTAGGGTAGCATTAGCCTAAAATACAAGTTTTCGATATATCTCACCAATACTGTTGATACAAAGAACATACGGTGACTGGGACCTATGTTCTGAGGGTCAAGATCCATATGGAAGCCATTTTGGAAAATACCATATGTCCACATATGACATAATATGCAATTAGGGTCGCCATTTAGGCTACAAATCCACCATATTTTGGGCAATCGTGGCCAATATGTCCACATACCTGCCCACATAAGATGACGCGACCTATGTTTTTAGGGTAGAGGATAATTTAAAGGCCACTCATAAATATGTTTATTTGTATTACATTTCACCTGCAAATCCTAGACTATGCAAATTAGGACCTTCATGTGGATAGTCCTCGGTTTTGTGGGTAATTATATATAACGTTGCTGGCCCAATGTAAAGTTAACTTCAAACATAATACTTTGCCAAATTTCTCTTAATAAAGGTATGCGAATGATACAAAGACTAATGCGAGAGCTAAGATACTGTGTTGTTATCAATCATTCGAAAAAGCAACGTGAAAACGTGAAAACAGAACTCTACAGTTCTCCAATGACTCTCTGCCCAACATGCAAGTGTGATATCCAAATTGTATCCTGGTAATTTAACCCTCAGTATATTTCAATGAACTACAGGCAAAAAATTATTTGGCCAAAGAACGTTCTAAAATCATCCCAAAACAAGATTACAACACATTTAGACGTACAAATCTTTACTCATTAAATACTTTAAAAAAAACAGAGGCATCGTAGTAATTGACACCCTCGGTAAATTTTTAAAGAACTGCAGGATAAAGATCGGAGCAGCTTCATCTGGATTTACCTCTCCGACAATCAGGCAATCCATATAAGTCCCCATAGTCGCATGCTATCATTCGTGATCAGATACCTAACGAATCAGCAAAAAAACTCTGATCTTCACAGAGGCATCCCCCCCTCGTAGATTGTGTTCCGGTGGACCCATCTTACCACCAGAATTTATTTTCTGTGACAAAGTAGAGATTAAAGGTGTTACCCACTAAGCACCCTCAAGTCTACTCCTCTTGGAACAGCAAAGGGAGCAAAGGGAGTCACGGGCCCAGAAAATGGGTCTGTTCAACTTTATCGAGTGTAAAGATGTCGCTATCCTTTGTAATATTCGGCAGGCTTACCATGAGTCCATAGAACTTCCTTGGTCTCTAACACAGTCGATGACATGGAGCTGGCATCTGAGAAATTCATACCTGCTGACCATATCCGGTTCCTCTTTATGGTAATAACTTGTAAAGATGACTTGGAGATAAGTGCAATGTTTAAACATCTATGGGAAAGACCTGTACCGTGCAGTGCCAGAGGTACAATGGACATCCGTCTCAGATATATATGTTCCAAAGCAAGCATCTCACCATGATTCTGCACCGGTTTGGCCACTCTGACAGTTTATGTTTTTGTTTTGAGTTAAAAACAGTCCTGGCCAAGGCCCTGGTCAAAGAATCAAGATAGGCCTCAACATAGACCTCAAATGATGACAGAAGACAACATCATCATGATCATATTCCACTTGGAAAATGGATAACTTGAATAAATCTCTATAATGTACATGGCAGCAACATTGTCAACAGTGCTGCAGGGATCACGATACAGGAAGTGCAAACGGAGTCGAAAACCATAAGACAATAATTCTGTCGGGGTTAGATAGGTTGCAGGGTCAGCTTAGCTTGAAAGTCAACACACCAGAAATTGCCCACCATTTCACTCCACGTGCATTGGCCCAAAGTTTCCTGATGGCTCATCATTCACACCATTTTTTTGAGAATGCCACGATCTATATACTACCATATAATGCAAGAATATTTTGTATGGCTTTTTATCAGGTTTATTGGCAGCAAGGCAAGATGCCTGTGAATGGATTAGGAGCCTTTATCTCTGCAACTGGTACTCCCCACCCAGAAAATCATAACTCAAGGGTCTATGGACTCATTGAAAGCATGCAAAATATCGCGACAAAGGAGAGCAACACCTTGACAAATGTCCAATGTTGTCCAGGAGTGTAGCTTGTGCAATAGCTTCAAAACAGTTATTCTCCATAAGGCAAATGCCACTTTTTGTGGTGATCTCCCTTTGTAAGGGAATATGGTCTTTCATTGGGTCCTTCTGTAGGCGTTTCCGCAGGTTCTCAGAGCGATTAGTTTTTCACTTTTCATACACACACACACATACCATAACTTACACATGAGTGTTGACAGAGATACACTTGTGTGTATTTTTTTCTGCCAAAGGCCCTTTTTCCTTTGTGTGCCCTTTTTTCCCCTTATGTGACTACACATAAGCAATAGCATTTTTTTTTCAGCATAAATGATTTTACCCCCCCTACTGATGAAATTTTGGTCCAAAAAGGCCAAATTAATTAAGCCCCTAACGACACCCACACAGTTCATACAGTCCAGTAGTTTCCAACATGTTCCCACAGACACACAAAAATGGCACACAAGTAATAAAAGTCACACAAGACACAACAAAAAGACACACAAGAGCCATTAAAAGGAACACATACACAAAGTCCACACAAATATACCTCTGTTAGTACTGGTGCACACACACACACACACACAAGCAAGGGTACCAAGATAACAGCAAGATCTCACTCTGTTTGGAGATATGGAAATCCAAGGCCTCAAGACTGTACACATGCTGTTCTGTTGGCGGCTGGCATACGAACATAGGCGTTCTATTTGCCTTCTTGATTTTATTCTATCAATATGGATAGCCATGACGGATGCGTCGAAGACAGAAGAATCCTTTTCTTCACGTTTTTCCAGACGTTTTCTTTTTGGCTTGATTCAACCTGTCACTGTCTTAAGTGTTTGTCATTAGTCTTTAATTATTGCACACATTGAAGTAAAGAAAAAATGCTGATGCGTGTTATAATAATTTAAAGAGACCTGGCACATTTGAAAAAAATAGCGCCCCTCAAAGATTTTTCAAAATCGATATATTTGCTGGTTTTGTAAGGCTTTTATAACAAAAGCCTCACCCGAAATGATTAAGACCAAATCAGCTTCCTATGGGTAAACAGAACGATTTATAATTTAAGCGTCGCAGACTGTTAAAAAGAAAAGAGTCCGGCAAAATCAGTCTCCTGTGGCTCACCAGTGATACTACAAAACATGAGGCGCCAGGCGCATGTTCTCAAGCGTAAGCTATTAAAACCGTATCTACTGATGACTGGTCTGCCTCTATGGAATCGAGAACAAGAAGATTGGGTTTTACTAATGTCATGGACGGTGAGAATAAACCGGCATGAAGGGAGAAGGTATTTCGTGTACACATTCATCTTTATTCAACCTCTGACATAGGTTGTCCAATTTTATAAGCCAGATAACACAGTGGTCCCTTACACTCTCCAAACATCTCTTCTGCTTTCCTGAAAATAAAGTCGAGACCCAGAAATGTGTGAGGGGATTTTTGGTTTACACTAACAATATATATCGACTTGCCTTTAACTACCTGGGTTTTGAATTGCCTGCAGACCTAAACTTTCCCTACCGATATAATAGTTTTGGGGGCGATTTATTTCCTGACGTACCCTCGTGTCTTCTAAGAGTGCAGACACACAATTATATAGATGCTTTTTTCCCACGGTTATCTAAGGAAGATAGGACACTCCCCCGATTTTTGTGTAACAGTACGGCAAAAATGATGTAACTCTTCTACTTCAGCTAATTCAGACGCCAGTTGCAAGAACGTAGCAAGAAGAACCAGGGCCGACAGCTAAGCAAATCACCACAAGTACATTCTTTCTTTCGTTATTGTCTAGTTTAGGAATTATTTATAACAATAATTTGTTATAAATGGGTGTAAACTATTCAGCACCCCCCAACAAATCAGAACACCTGGATGAAACAAAATTGATAGTGCATCAAGCAGATAATTATGCTTTGACTCATAAACTGAATATATTATTAGGCCTAGTCCAAGATACTAGTAGGTGTACAACAATAATAGCACTAAAGTCGGTTTCTTACAAAAGGTCCATATAGCATACAGGGGAGGGGAATCCCCAGTTCATGGTTCCTTGCAAGTAACGGCAAGCAAAGAAAAAATTTCGCCCTTGGCCCGTTCGCCATCTGTAGGTAAGACCTCGACTGACACTGGATAGATGAGCTATTATATATAACAATGCATTCAACTCGTGCATGCCGTTGGTTTTGTTTAGAGAGAATCTAACCTGTCGAACCATTGCATAAGTGCGCCCAATTCATATTCTGCCAGTCCGAGGCTCTCTCCGCAAAAATGGCGAAACCGTGCAAAAATAGATAACGGTGCTATAAAAGCTGGGACCCAACCTAAATCACAGTTCACATGCCATCACTGGAAAAAGTCCAGGCATACGAATCCGGTGTTGGGAGCACATGGCTACCCCACACCAAAAATGGGGTGCCAAATTGAGTCAAACCCACTAGGTTGTGTATTACTTTGATGTCAAAAGTTCATCTTCTGTTGAAAGCAAGAAATCCCACAAAGGTGGATTGACAAGACACACAAAAGTAAGGGATGACTTTAAACCTTTTGTTTTGGAGGGACTTGTGTCACTTTTCTATGCCTACTCAGGAATGTCAGAAATATAATTTTTTGGTGTCGTGTTTAAAATAGTCATCTGGAACTACAGATAGTAACCTCAAATGCTTAAGTTTAATTCTAAAAGTTAGATATGACTCGGATTTTTCGTTTTTCATCAGTGAACATTTATACCCATTATAACAGTGCCATAGATACCGTGTATAACAAAATCAGAAATATAAAAAATTTTATACATTTTATAAGTTGTGATTTTCTATATGAAAGACTTTTTTCATTGAGCTTAGTTAATTTCACACAGTGAGTAGTATATAACAACATTATGTATATGCAAAAAAACACGATTTGTTTGAAAAATGAGTGCGCCCTCATCGGGTAATCTTCTGATCCGCCTTTAAAAAAGCCCAGTTTTACACGGTGGGCATTTTCGTGCATGCATGTCTGTCAAGAGATCCTCATGAGCTAATGCGCGGACCAAATGCACCGTGTAACTGGACTATGCCGGGTTATTTATGCCCTGAATTTTGTGATGCATGCAGTTAGAACAAGTTCTATTTCCATACATAGATTTTGGTCCAAAGTGGGGGACAATAACATTTGGACCCAATGGTATCCCTACAAAAGAGCTCGCTTGAGTTTATCACTGCCAAGGGAAAGAGCAAAGCGTGCAAGTTTCACACTCAAGTTATTTGTACCAACACCCTTCAATATGTGCAGGCAGATAAAACAAAGTCATGAAAAATTAGCGGAATTGTATGAGGAAAAAGAATTGCTATGGAATGTTCAGCATCGGAATACCATAATAACAGTAATAGAAGTTTAAGCTTTTAGATGATATCACAGGAACTTGGGAGTGAGTGGTAAGTGGAACTTTTCTATTTTTCTAGTTGATAAGTATGATGCATCTGTATCAAGTACAAATAGGCTAGCCCTACTCTCTCTTTTCAATATGACCTAAATATATTTTGATCAACAGTGGTTCACCGTATATTTCTTCCCCTAACACAGAGAAATAAAAAAGGTTTGTATTAACAATTCCGTCAAAATGATGAAGACTAACATTGTTGACAAGTACTTTTTGTATATCGGTTTACCACAGTTAAAGATGTTAAAAGCAAAAATAAGAACAATAAGAACTCGTTACACACAAGTAAAGAAATCTGTTCTTGATTCACAACGGAGTGGAGCAGGGGCTGATCAAATAATACAAGCCAACATTTTCGCTTTATGATCAGTTAATGCCTTCTTTTCTGTGTGGATCATGTGTCATCCAGGAAGGACGATCAACCGGTAGATTCCTTTAAAAAGTTAATCTTTTCTAAATTAGATAGTGTATTTGCCATTAAGTGAAGGCAAAAACAAATATTTTTTTGCTTAATGAACAATACAAAGGCATATATTCCTTGGTATGGTCTTCAGTTATTTTCTTTGCATGGCTGAAAAATATTGTATCTAATAGTAAATTGGGTAACTGTATTTTGCCTTCATCAAACTCTGTTATGTTCTTGACGAGCTGTAGACCCAAGTTCAAAATCAGTGACTTCAACCCTCCTCATATTCGCTGGTCAATCTATGCTTAGGGGTTGGACGTGTTAGTGATCTACTCGTAAAAATTTCCCTGAAGTCACATATATGAATATTTACAAAGGTTCTGATTAAGAATCTGAAAAATGGGGATCACCGACTTTGTTTTTGAGCTTATATAGCCAAAACAAAAATGGTATGTTGTCAACTTTTTTTAAACCACGCAAGTCTAAGGTACAAGGCCAAAAATTGGACGCATTATATCGCCCGCCCTCAAAAAAACCTGTCGATAAAATTTTGTAATTTCCACAAATTATGTTGAGGTCCCGATGTCGTTCTACAAAATTTTTGAAATAAAAATGAGGGTCTCCGAGCTTACTTTTTCCCATACACGCTGAAAACCAATGAACATACGACATTTTTCAAATTGGGCGTCCTTGTTGGGCCGCAAAAAAAAAATCCGCGCCACATTTCGGCATGCAGCAAATCAGGAACGCAGGCGTAGAGATGCGCTATTTTAGTAACCAAACAAGCCGCACGTTATTCGCGGTATCTGCACATGATATCGTTCGCAGCTCAAAACTAAATTCTTCACTCAGCTTCATAGATATTGTAAATAATAGTTGTCATCAATCAAATAAACAGTTCTTATGTTATTATTGACATATTAAGGGTGCAACAAACAAATTTTCAAGGCACCATATTTTGGTGTCGTTGTGTAGTGATTTAATCATTTGAGATATGCCTGAAATCAATATAGATTCTGCCCTGCATTGTCCCGCACTGAAATTTCTTAAAGTCAAACAAAGCACAATTTTGATTTGTTTATACATAAATGACCTCCCAAACAAAATTAAAAAAAGCAAAAAATCAGAAATTTTCACATTTTTTAAATCAAAATAAGTAAATTCTTAGCTTCATCGTTAAAAATCGGAAGCTTTACATCATGCAAAAATCAGGACTTTCATTTTTTCAGGCACACCGGATATGTGAATCGCTCGATGTACCTTTAAATAGACCATATTGGTAATTTTTGCAAAACATGAAATTTTAAATAAAATGTCCTTTTTTGCAGCAAATTGACATGGATGACAGCCTCTCTCTCAACGGTGACGATGATGATGACAGTCAGAATTGAGGATTCCACAGCATGGACAGCCAAGATGAAAGCTGCTTTTTGAAGAAATCGCAACTCATTCTACATCTACTGCAAGCCAACACGAGGCTGCTCCCCCACGATTAAATCAAAGCAGCTCAGCTAAAGGAATCAACAAAGCAACTGGGGAGGAGGGGTGGCCACTCCAACCTGAAATCATAGGGTGTAAGGGCTAGCGCTTTCAAACCCAGAGGCATTCGGTAGCTGGACAACTATAGGTCTTGGGTGAGAGACAGCCAAATTTGCCCATAATAGGTGTTATTTGGACCAACATATCTAAATTATCAAAAAAATCTGAATTTTCAAAAAAGGGTTATTTGGTGTCCAATTTCAAATTCTCCCACAAAATAGGGGCCTTTGGGTGAGAGTGCAAACCTTTAAAATATGGCATCTTTGGGGACAATGATCTGAGTGTGGGGGTCTAATCAACAGCCTATTAGCGGAGCGCGCCGACCTTGAAAATGTCTCTAGTTTTCGAGTTACCCCTCCCCACCGACCACAAAAACACAACCACCTTATTTGAGATAAATCTAATGATTTAAGAAAACAGAGGTTTTGGTTGAAATATTTGGTGCAGGGATGATTTCTTGGCCGAAAATGAAAATTGGGCTGCAAGGTAAGCGAAAATTATTATTTTTTTATTTTTTTAGTAAAAATATTACATCTTATTTTTATGGGATCCTTTTTGTTATTGAGATCTGGGTTTTAATACATTGCATAAAGGTTCAGGTAAACCTCGTTGTGGTGACATGTGATAAAAAGGATGCTTTTTTAAGGAAAAAAAGGTGATACATATTTGGGGCTAAAATTCTAGACCCTTTATATATTTTATAAAACAGAAATTCTATAACTATAAAGTCAGAGATTGATAGTATTGCATGATGATTAAAATTTGTTTTGCTTAGAAATTATACAATCTTGATATGCTTAAGTTTTTAGCTCAAAAACGTGATTTTTTGACCCAAAAAACACCCCACAAAAAAACCAAATTTTTGACCACAAACCATCATTTTTTTTTAATTATTTATTACTATCGTTCGAATAGAAGTGGTTGCGTTTTGTTGTCCGAGGGGAGGGGGTTATGGTCACAATTTTTGCAGTCGCAAACGCGGCTCCACTATATATACATTTTGCGCATTTTGATAAATATGTAATCTAGGTCCATGAAAATAAATTTTCACTCATAATCTGTACAAAGTTGCGTTGTACAGTTAGAAGAAGAAAGCATGAAAAATTACAGATTATAGCGTGTAACACACTTCCTAGCAAAATCAAAATTTATAAAACAATCTCAACTTGCTCATTTTTTGCAACAATATGGCCAATAGGCGCATGACTTTTCATACAACTCACTCTCTTCATAGTTTGTGGTGGAAAGGTTTGAAGGGTGAAACCATCAAAAATTCAGACTGATAGCTGGTAAACTTCCACACAAAAACAGTAAATAACAAACTCTAATTTTTGCAAATTTTTGGCTAAAATAATTATGTTATTAGGCAATTAGAGCATTAATAGGCTCATTTTGGTTCAATATTTATGTTATGCTCAAAATGAAAATAGAAATGCAAATTCCTGAAATTTTCAGATTGTTTTGCATATAGTGATTTTAAAAAATTGCAATTTTGTCAAAAAACAAGCTGAGGAAGACTAATTTTGGTCCCCCCCTCTGCTCGTACGGTGTCCCGTCCCGGCTCTCTCCTCGCCGCTTTGCCACTCAAGCCAGCCGCTTCTTCCTGCCTGCTTCTCATTCGACGCGCCGCCACTCCTTCCCTTTTCCTCCTTCTCGTGTCTATCCGTTTTATTTGCGCCTTCGCCGTCCGTCCCGGAGCCTCTCTCTACTTCTCCCTCTGTTCTCTTACCTGTTGTTGCCTTGCCCCCCCCCCTTCCCCCTTTTATCCTCCCCTTTCTTCGCCTTTGTGTTTGGTTTTGCCACCCCCCTGTGCTCTCTCCCCTCCTATTTTGTCCCCTGATTTTTCAATTTGTCGGAAAATTAAAATGATGGTAGGTGAATGAGGTAGGGTTCAGTTTCATTCGTAGAGTACAATGTATATCTGGACATACCCTAAAAAAAATCAAGTTATAAACCTTTTATCTTTAGATTCTGTATACATATTTGTGTTGAATCTGACACTACCATGGTGCCATGGCAAAATAAAGAAAAAAAAAAGACTTGACCTTTGACACAACTATGGTCTCCAAAGGACTGTTATTACGATTCAAAACTTTGAATAAAGTTTGCAACTGATGTCCAATTTCAAATTCAGTTCTAGTTGCTGAGAGTCTCCTCTTTCGCATACAGACATTTTAAAAAACCCACGGATGCAGACACTTATTTTCACCTGACCTTCCTACTAGAATGCCAAATATAACTTGGTCAGGGGCACATCAAGACATGCATGACACCAACAACTTGGTAGGTGTTTTATTTACCTTTTTTTAAGTTTTCTTTTCTAATGTTTACAAATAATTAAATTTCAATTTGTAATCCCTCTGATTCTTACATGTTTTAAAATAACTACTAATAATAAGTGAATTACCTGATGCCAGATAACGTAATGTTACAGAGAGTCTTTCTGCTGCGAGGATCGGTTGTCCGCATGTTTGTGGAGGTTCTGGAGATTAGTGGTGTTACTTTAGCCGGAGTTTCATCAAGACTGCATTATTGCATCCTCAGAAAATATCTTAAATGCTCTAGATCTTCTTTGTTTCCACTCTCCCTGAGAGCCCATGCTCTCTCCTTCTGGCCTATCCAGTTATTTCAATCGCCAGCATTGAGTTTCTTTTTTATGCCGTTGTCCTCCATTTCTTCTTTGTTACAAGACATGCGCAACCATAGGAAACAGCTAATTTCCTCTTAAACAGGACGAACCATCTGCAATGACCTTGCCTATTCAGCAAGCCAGGAATTCTATATTGAACCTTTTACTCACACAAAAAGGCGGGAAATACCTGGGATCACTCCCCAAGGGCTAATTAACCCAGCCCTACTTTCTATAGTACTTGACCTACTCAGTAGTTAATAAATAGCAAATTTGTCTCTACTACAACTACGTATCAGTGTATGTGTGTGATTTTTTTATGCCTTTTTCATAGTATTAGTTCTATGACATTTCATCAGTATTGCATTAATTAAATGCTCATTTGTTGAATGATACCCAAGTAATTCTAATGGTGCATCATGATGAACTTGAAATTACATACTATAGTACATCATGCAATGTCTTCTCCTCTCGCTCTCTCTCTCCAGTCTCTCCCCTCTTTTGTACACCTTTTAATTCTAAGCCCACCCTGATGGTCATTGAACTTTTATCTTCACATCATAATTAGAGAAGGCCCATTTTTGCACCGTGTAACTTAACCCAATGCACTTGCCAAAATTTTCAAAACCAGCTGTGGAAAATGCATGAGTAAAGAAAAACCACGTGTGATAACTGGCTTAATTGTCATTGTATATCCAAAGCCCATTGCTTCATTGAGTGGGACACCAGGTGCTGTGACACAGTCTATGTATATGTTAAGATGGCACTTCCATTTGATAAGAATGAAACAGGTCCACATGAACTAAGGTAGTTGACTTCATGAGCAGGTGGCGTCATCGCTCACTCAATCGTGTGGAGGGGGGCATTATATTGAGTACTTTTTAGGAGTCAGTTTACTGTAAATGTGTCTCACTAACCCCCCTCCCCCCCCATTGAGCAGAGGCGGTACCCGGGTGGGGGGGTACTCAGTGGAAAAAGGGGTAGGTCCATATGATGCCTTATTAAAACATCAGTGAGCCTGGTGCCGATATGTGGTCACATTGTCACCCCTACTATCCACGGCACTAACTCCACAAACCAACAAGCTGTCGACCCCTAAGAACTACCGCCCAATATCACTACTTGTGTCTCCTTCAAACTCCTTGAGATGATGACTCCTGGGCCCGGCTGGAGCCCGTCGTCGATCCCCCTCTGCCTGACTAACAAGCGGATTTCCGCCGTGGCCGGAGCAACTGTCCATCAGATTGTAACACTCACAATGATATTGAGAAAGCTTTTGAAAAGCGCCGTAGGCAGGCGTCATCTTGGGTGGACCTACTGCAGCATTCGACACCGTGTGGCACCAGGGCTTGGCACTCAACCTTCTCAGGATCATCCCGGATAGTCACCTTCGATGTTGTACAAATTAGATGTACATGCTTTGCAAACCGCAGCTTTATTCTCCAAACCCTGATGGGCATATGTTATTCGTCCGCTGCATCGTCGTGATGAACTGAGCTCTATGCTGTTTACACTTTGGTATAGCAGCGTATTTACTCAACCAATATCTACACAATATGGCTATACGCCGACGATCTTGCCTCCTCCACCGCTGGACAGCAGCGTGACAGAAGTAGAAAGTACAGTTACTGCAGATATGGCCCACTTGCAGCATATCTCAATACCTGGAGACTGAAGCTGTGCGAAGCCAAGACCACCGCTACGGCTTCCACCTCAACACCAAAGAGGCTCTTCGCCAGCTTCAATCATCTCAATGAGGCGCCTCTGCCATACAATCCTACACCAACCTACTTGGGAGTGAAGCTTCACCGGCAGCTACTTATCGGCAACACCTCGAGTCCGTATTCGCCAAGGTATCTCGAGAATACCGTCCTGTGTCCGACTTAATTGCTGGATTTCATGGGGTGCAGCCCCAACGACCCTATACTCACCACTTGCCTTAGGCTCTGGTCTACAGCACTGCTGCCTTTGCCATCCCCAGCAGGTGTCAAACACTCTCACACAAAGAAGCTTGGACACAGTACTATTGCTATTACCAACGAGAACCTTGAGAACCATCACTGCTGCCTCCGTCCTACTCCATCTGAATTCCACCATGCTTTCAGGCATGCACCTGCATGTGTGTCTTCGGAGAGAACACCACACGCATAAATTCGTGAATAAGGCCCTGCTGGACAACAGGCACCAGCTGCATACTGTAAAAGAATCACACCACCTCGGTAGACAGAAACTGCGCTCTCGCAGACCTTTCTGCCGACAACGCTGCTAAACTCTCCAGTTCCCCCCTTTCAACATCTTACAGACATGGAATACTGCCTTGCAAGATACCCCAAGACAGATCAACTCTCTATTACAACCTCAGACAGAACTACCCACCTGGCAGCAATCTCCCACGTCAAGGAATGGGTCACCTTAAAAGCGGATCCGCAACATGGATTCGGTCGCTTCAAATAGCAATATGCCGCTTGGGCTGCGGCCATCGCCAGCCCTGCATGTGGTTCTCCACACAGACTGCGATCACATTCTCAATGAGTGCCCTATGCCCTATCTTTCGTCCACCGTTGGACACAGATTTCTCAAACAAACCCAACCAATCAAACAGTGAGTTGGCTCCAACGTCATATACAACATATTTAGCTGCTGCCTCACACGCAGAAGAAGAAGACCCCTTACTATAGGCCTAACAATGGGTCGTTTTTCTCACAATGCTACTATATGATGGGGCATTTTTTGAGGTCATTTGCTACTGAGTAATGGGTCCATTTTTCAATATCTGGTCCTCAATTTACTATGAAAATGGGTCAATTTTTCTGATTTTCTAAAATCACAATTAAAAATGGTGATTTTTCTGATTTTCGAAAAAGTTACAGGGAAAAAATCGATCGAAGTTTTTTCTAAGATTCTGTCACATATGGACTGAAGTTCTTGTATAAATCAGAGAGTAGGGTTCATCATTAGAAGGGTTTTATTAACACAAACAGGATCAGGACACATTAACATCACTCAAGTTGGTAGACTCAGCAACGATCGAACCCAAAACGATCAGCCCTCATCTTGAATCTTCTCTCTTCTCCATCATTCCTCGAATCATTCTGCTTGGACGCGGACAGGAGAGGGCGCTCTCGACCTCTCACCGTGACAACACCCCCCCTGCCCTCCATGCGAGACCCACTCGAGTCGAGCCTACATATAAATATTACTATGTAGAAATCTCTTAACTATTACCCCCTATGATGTTTAATTATTTTTGAAATATGCTAATAATTGGTTTGTCTATTTGCATCAATCACAACAATCACTATTCAAATCTGATGAACCTCCCTGATCAAATGTGTGAAAATACAAAAAATGCTATCGAACGTGTCGATAGTGACTGTAGTGACAGATCTTATGTGAGTGTGTGCAAACATCCAGGATAAATTGTGAATTTTGGGTACAACAAAGTAACTTTATACATTTATAATCACAAAAATTGAATGCATCACTTGCCAACCCCCTTCATGGACCCCAGCTTGATTCAAGGTTACACAGGGGTAAAATTTGTAAATGTTTCCGATGTGTTGAAAAGTGCACACCAGTGGATGTCTGTCTGGTTTACAAGGATTCCCAAAAAGGTATAGTTTATACTACCTTGTGAACTTATCGTTTAAGGAATTATGGGGTAAACGGGAAAAATGTAAAAAAAAGTCACTTTTTGGTTTGTACAGGGGTCCAAAATTAAACGTTGCTCCAATTTTTGTAAATGTGGTCCAAATACATTGGGTTTAGTCAGAGAATGAAATATAGGCATAGTTTTGACTTCTACTTGTCTGTTTCTTAACCAAATGGCGATAAAGATCAACAGCTATTTGGCAGCTATTGGATTCTATTGACCTGTGACCTATTTTGTTGATAACGTGAAAATAAGCATAACATATAAGGCAAACTATTCCTTTATTTCAATCCTTTAACTGGGGAAACATTGTGCCCACCTATTAACTGAAATTCAAAGCACTTTCCAAACTATTCAACTTTTGACCCCTGTACACAAACCAAAATATGACTTTTTCACCATTTTGTACAGTTTTTTTTACCCCATAACTCACGAACTATAAGCATAGATAGTGTAAACTTAACCTTTTTAGAATCCTTGAAACCAGACCAAACACAATGGTTGTGCTTTTAAACACATTCCGTACACACATTTTAATTTTACCCTGTATAACCTTGAAACTCAAGCTGGGGGGCCATTCAGTGGTTTGGCGACGCTACCATCAATTTTATGGATATCAATGGCCTAAAGTACTTGTGTTGCAAAATTCACTAAGTTTTATCCGGAGGCGCACACTCTTACACTAACAGCCCCTGCTACTATAAACGTGACTGCTTTAACTCTTTAACATCTTACCCATAAACAGACTCTGTAATGTATGGGGTAGGGAGTGTCCGGACCCCATCTACTGAATAGGCATCATGTAGCTAGCATACACAACCTATACAGCAGATACCATAGTCTGAGAAGAAAGGTTGCAATTCCAAAGAGATGGCCAGTCTCAAGAAATCAAACCCTATCCTCACAGGCACATAAAAAAATTGGAAGTGAAAAAAAATTGAATTAACCCTAAGATGTTTCACCAAGTGTTAAAGACACTATCAGTGATTGCTAAATCAGCAAATCGAAAATCAATAAAAAATCAGATTTTAGCATGTTATGCAACAGTACAATTCTCCTAACATACCCTGAAATGATAGAAACAGAAGCAACACCTAATCAGGACAAATCCGGATATTTTTAGTCATTACTGTCCTAACGGACACTGACTCAACACGTAATTCATGGAGAACATACTCTTGGAACCTCCTGCCGTTTTCTCCTTTTCTGCCAATTTCTAACATGCTGGAAAGGGTAACTAACTGAGAGTGCTACAGACTTATCCTTCATTTGCAAGCTATTCTGCAAATGATCAAATATTGTTCAATCA